>CABFOW010003485.1:61926-73396 GCA_902141385.1 Timema californicum
TTTTATAGTATGTTACCTGACTCATCAGTGGTCTGAGGTTATGTTATGTGTTTTTATAGTATGTTACCTGACTCATCAGTGGTCTGAGGTTATGTTACGTGTTTTTATAGTATGTTACCTGACTTGTTAGTGGTCTGAGGTTATTTTATGTGTTTTTATAGTATGTTACCTGACTTGTTAGTGGTCTGAGGTTATGTTATGTGTTTTTATAGTATGTTACCTGACTCATCAGTGGTCTGAGGTTATGTTGTGCTTTTAAGCAATGTTAGTAATGTAAGGTTAGACAAGAGAAATAGCCTCCCTTTTACTGTGCCCGGGTGATGCTAAGTAGAGATTACACTAAAGGAACAAGATTTCTTTAGAGCAGTTCTGGTTGCCCTCCTACCTTTCCTACTGGTTGGTGTGGAGTGCGCCAGTACCAATCATCTCGTCTCATCTGGTACATTAATGAACAATGTTGTAATACAAACCATTTCCAGACTTCCTGTTCCTCCTCTTGCTTTTTCTTCTTCTTGGGGCTGGTGGTCGTTTCCTCCACCTTCACTTTCGCCTTCTTCGCCTTCATCTTCTTCTCCTACACACACACACAAACACCTCATGTCTTGCTCAGAATACAACCTCCAGGGGCAGAGTTGGCAATTAACAACCTACCTTACAACTTTATAAATACATTCTACATAACTAGAGGCATTTTAAGAATTAAAAAGTATGACTTAGCTTCAAATATTGGGCAGTGTCGACTTTGCTTTGAATGAGAATCTCAGCATTGACAACTTTAAAACCTAGATTTCTGTGAAACTTCGATAATATTGGTATAGATTCAAATTTTATGCTATTCAATCTGATAACTTGAATCAAAACTTGAAAAAAAAAACTATTTTTAGGACGTTGCAAATCCCAAAATATGCCTAAAATGTGTTAGTATATTTTTTAATAACAATTCAATACCATATTGGCCAAAAAAATAAAACGACTTTTTCCCAAAAACCGCCTTGAAGCCTTAATGTAGCCTCTACTCGCAAACTAAGATAGTACATAAAAAGAATGTGTTTATTGAAATAGTTTATAATCACCACAGCAGATGGCGGTGCTCTTTGTCAAGGTGAACATGTTGAACTTGCACCTGCTCTGTAGATTGCTAGCAAAACATATGATAGTGACATACAAGTGAAGATACTCACGAGTGACTCAATCTTGATACACACGTTTGCCGAAAATAGAGAACAGTCTCTACTTGAGCCGTACGGCAACTCACACGCTGTATGTTGACCCATGATGCATTGCAACATAACTTTAAAAACGCCTATTATCAACCATCTTCAGATGGATCTACATATATTTAAGATAATTCTCCCGATGTATGTTTTCAAATTATAACCGTGTCCAATACATCAATACAAGCTTTACATTGACGGGTTATTACAAAACTCCTCACAACGGACAACGAAGCTGTCTGCTCGCTTCTGGCTGTAGAGTGCACGTGTTGCCAAATGTGCATGCGCACTAATTTGAGATTTGATCAGCTTTCCCATTCCGAACATCTTGCGTCAATGAGGCAGAAATCTTTTGTGATTGGCTTAGAGCTCGTCACGTGACCTCGTTTCTGTTCTGCAATCGTTTTTCGGGGCGCATGTGAATTCACAGTCCAAGCACACCCCGAGTTATTTAGGGATAATGTTTACCTCCGACGATGCTGCTGCTTTGCCCTTCTTGAATTGAGTCAATGTTAATGCATCTAAAAATTATGATCCCAGTAAACTAAACCTTTGGGCGATTAATCTTTGCCAAGCAAATGTAAAAAAAGGGGGGGGGTACTTTAAATGTTTTTAAAGAGTTAAATATGTATCCAGAAAGATTTCAGTCATTTTACGGAACAAGTAAATAAATATTTAATTTACTATCAAGAAAAAGTGAGCATGCATTTTTAAAACCCCCAACTCGTGGTTTGGTTTAACCTGAAGATGCATGTTAGATGCCAGATCAAATGTGACATTTTGGTGGCCGCTCTCCCTTAAACCTTTAGTGAATTAATTCATATTAAAACAACTTGATTTATCGGCTCACGATAAAATCTGCTTAACATTAAACAGTATCTGGTGTAGAACGCTACTTATCTTAAAGATTAAAAACTCAATAAGGAAAACCTCTTTTCGCTTTATGAGGTAGTTGTATTATATTTGGAAGAAGGTACAGGAAAGGTGGGTAGAAACATATAAAAGGGGGACGAACACAAAATGGCCTTTACAATGAAAAGAACACAGTTCACACTTTACACTGCTGCCACTGGACAAAGAGGTAATGGTTGCCTCTTAAAGAAAATTGATCGTCACCGCCCAATCCCCCAACCTAGGTTTCATTCTATCGGAACTCATCAGGGAAGAGTGTGAAATGCGCAACGCAACTTCCCCCTTTTATATGTTTCTATCCACCTTTCCTGTACCTTCTTCCAAATATAATATAAAGATTAAAAACAGTAACTCCCTCATATTTGCAATATATGCTTGTGTGTGTAAATATTTCAATGGGTTGGAGAAAAACTGGACATAAGAATGGAATAAACTAAAGTAGGATCCAATTCGATATTGGTTAATTTGAAATATTGGATAATTCAAACAAACCTACGATTCCTCGTCAAATTCTTATATAAACCAAGGGTAAGAAATCACATTTAATTTGAATTTTACAGAGTATTATTAATTGCTAATTGTTCCAAACCGAGCCAAAGATCTTTATTAAACCACCACAATGTCGAGAATGTGGTATAGAGTAAAGAGTTATTGACGCGCAGTGGGCGTGCGGGTTTCTTAGAATAGGGCTATGTTAATCTTACCAAGTTTTTATAATTTGTGTTGAAATTGTTCTTGCATTTTTATGTATGTATATAATGAGCATGTGTTTTATTGGGCATATTTTTGATTATCTGTAGCATATTTTGACGTTATTGATTTGTCGTGTATCAGTTTGTTGTGTACCAGATGTCTAGATACTCATAAAAATTGTTATTTCGAATATTTGATTATTTCAAATCTTTTTGGATATCCTTTGGACTTTGCATTAAAGAGAGTGATACCATATAACCATGATTAAATGACAACAATATTCAAACATCGACTTAGTTTCGGAAATATTCCGTGTTGACTGCCGTGCTGGGCCACTTGCATTATCTGTTTCGATCATGGGATTGGCTGGCTCTCTTTTGGCAAACACCATCGGATTATTTTTCTATCGATCGAGAATTTTCTTTTTGAGACTCGCTGTTGTTGGTGACAAAAGTGGGAAGCGATATTAAACTTTTTACTTTTTTTTATGTTAAATTTGGTTTTCTTCAGTCATCAAGTTACTAAGTTTGTAGTGTCCTCCCCCTGAGTGGTTGGGCTGAGCTCTAAAACAAATTTTACTTGAAAAATCAAGAAAAAATCTTTTTTTTTTAAGGATTTGAATCTAGAATCTGAAATTTTATCGAATCTCCTCAAGGATTAGGTCACATACCTAGTTAAAAGAGCCAACTAAACAAATATCTCCATCTTTGTCAAAACTTTTCACGGTTCACTGACATTTTTGAAGATATCTCTAAGAATCTTTTGATTGGTCCCTGCTGCTATCCTATCCAGTGTCCTTGTCTAACTCTGTTACTAGATAATAAACCGAGCCTCACTGGCTTGAAGTCATCTTCTGGCTCCTCCTGGGGCCTTCGTTTCTTGCCCTCCTTCTTCACCTTCTTCCTGGCGGACAGCGGGACATCGTCCTCATCTTCAGACTCCTCCAACCTTCGCTTCACCTTCCGCGCCAACTGATCACAACACAAATTATGGAAAAGTTATTCTCTCTCCTTAATATAAAATTGTTTCCAAATTAATGTTCCTTGTAAGTTTAGAAACAAGATTTTGTTGCTTACCCTAAAACGTATGATAATATAAATTGAGACAAATCTTATATTTTTAAATCCTAATAAAACAAATTTGGGGCAGTTAAAACTAGAAATAGATCAACGATATTATTGTAAAATAATCCACCGACACACAGACGACATTCAAAGCCAAATACACAACGTTTTCAAAAAAATCTAGACCCCCTGACAACAGTAATAGATGCATGTAACATGTCATCATTGAGGAGAGGTCTATAGTCATCAGAACAGTGTGTATGTAGGCCAATGAGAGATCGCACAGACTAGACAATCAATACGATACTCGATGTTCTAGTCTGTACAACTCTCGAACAACACAGATAAGACGAGAGCAGACAACGTACCGTACTGGCTCCGTGCCTGTGGTCCGCTCCGTACCGCTGAAATAACAACACAACCACAATACTACCAACATTACAGAGTAGAGTAAAAAAGTCAAACTGTCACCACTATCACAATTTCCTCCTTCCACCTCCACATTTTCCTGAATTGATTTTCAAACAAATTTAATTTAATGAAACAAATCACAAACATATACATTTTTTTTTCTTTTCAATATACAACAATCTCTTGTCTTCCACGGACTCGCAACTAAAAACATGGGCTATCGAGCTTCACATTAAACCTGGATGGAATAAAGCTGAGAAATATATGCCATGAATGAGGTGAGGAGTAGGAGATTCTTTAGGTGTGCACTAAGTTACATATGCAGCAGAATGGACGTGGGATGAGGCTGGAAGAGAGAATGATGGAAGAAGATAATAGAAAGTGTGCAAGTGAGAGGAAAATAATGGAAGCAATTTAAGAAGAAAGAATGGCGGAAGGACAGAGGAAGACGAAGCCTTTTATTTGCAAGTTACTAACGTGACCCTACCATATGCTAGAGTTTGCTGAACTATATTTACTATTTATTAGCTAGAGTGATACTTGCTAGTTGTAATAAGAAAGGAATCTACCAGGGGCACATCGTCTTCACTTTCTTCTTTCTTGATCCTACTGGAGTCTGCGAACGCAGACAGGTTGTAGAAGCTGTTGTCCACCGGGGACTCCTCTGCCTTCACCTTCACCGGTGACGGAGACTCAAGCTTCACCTTCACCAGCGATGGAGACTCTAGCTTCACCTTCACCGGCGATGGAGACTCTAGCTTCACCTTCACCGGCGACGAAGACTCGAGCTTCACCTTTACCGGGGACTCCTCCCCTTCAAGTTTCACCTCAGTCCGCTCCTTGCCCGCCTCCTTGCTGCTCTCCTTAGACTTGCCTGGAAACATATTCGCTCAATAATCTAGAGCACCTAGAGGGGCCCAGTCCATGGTTATTACTAGTTATTCCCGTCAGGTCTCGTCGCCTTAAGTACAGTACAAGTAGAATTGCCTCAGCGTGTCTCACATCTTGCGTCCTCAGCCAGTAGTCTGGTATGTGGCCAGTTCCTCCGAGGTGACTTAACAACTAGAGTCTCTGCATTGTGTCTGTGTGAGCGCGCTGAGGGAATCATGAGCTACAGGCATTCTACAGCCGGCGGTGAACTCACCCTTGTCTTTGTCCTTGTGACTACTCGAGCGGTGTCTGTCCTTGTCACTTGTGCTGCTGTGTTTCTTGTCTCTGTCCCCATGCTTGTCCTTGGAGGAAGAGCTGGTAGTGTGTTTCTCTCTGTGACGATCCTTGTCCTTGCTACTGCTGTGACGGTCCTTGTCTTTGCTGCAACACATGACAGCTTGTGATTGGTATGTTAACAAATAGTTGTACAGTCTCATTATAAAAGGAAGCCTGCTATTTGAAAACTGGACACTCGTGTTGCCAAAATAGCAAAGTTATTACAATTATTCTATATTTTTTAGTTTGTTTGGATGATGATGCAAAGAGAAATCAGACAGAATCTGTTGGAAGCTTTTCAACACTTTTTAGATGACCTTTATAATTAATAAATCGAATAAAACATTTTTCTATAATGCCAAATTTTGGTGATTTTCAATCAATGTCGATGGGGGAAAATGGGGGCTTCCTGTAAAACTCAGTCTAGTGATAAAGAGATTAAGCAAAACAGCACAACCTAAAGCTGCTGCCATATATTATTGTTACCTAGAGCTACTGCTGTGTATTATTGTTACCTAGAGCTACTGCTGTGTATTATTGTTACCTAGAGCTACTGACTGGGTATTATTGTTACCTAGAGCTACTGCTGTGTATTATTGTTACCTAGAGCTACTCGAACTCTTATGCTCCTTGTCCTTGCTGCTGGAGCTACTCTTGTGTTCACGCTCCTTGTCCTTATCTTTATCCCTTCGTTCCTTATCCTTGTCTCCTCTGTCCTTCTTCTCTTCTCTGTGCTTCCTATCCTTGTCTTTTTCTCTTTCCTTATTTTTTTCCTTTTCTCTGTCCCTATCCTTGTCTTTACTGCTGCTATGCTTCTCCTGGAACAAAGAACACCCACACACCCGGGTTCACTAACACACTCTCGCATGCACCAACATTCTCACGCGTGTGATGTGCCAGAGCTAGCTGATGCCCTCAAGATCAAGAGCTCTGCCCCAATATCCCAGAATACATTGGATATTATATTGTCAATGTTAGAACTTGCAAGATGCTTGTCGTACTTTAATGGTTGTTTTATTAAGATCTGTACAGTGTTATCCATGGACACGAGCCCGTCACCCGCAGTCCTCCCTTGCCTCGCTAGTGTGGCTCTCATTCCCCGCCGCACACTCACCTTGTTCTGTTGCCTTTCTCGCTCTTTGTCCCGAGACTTGTCTCGTTCACCATCTTTGTCCCGGTGTTTGTCCCGATGCTTCTCGGACTTGTGTTGTTTTTCCGAATAGCCGTTGGAGAGCCCGTTCACCACAATATGTTGCTGTGAGGCATCTACAAACACATTTCATTGGATATAGGGGTTAACAAAGTTGTGTATTGAGCACTTGCCGAGTGATGGGGACCCCCTAAGTGCCACAAATAAGAATGTGTATGCTCACTTCCCGCGCTTAGTGAGACGATGTAACCAGACTCCTCCAGGGCCAATAGAGAAGGAGGAGAAATAGGACAGGACGCAATGGCGGTCCCAGTTCACTGATAAAAGGGATGTACTTGTGAAACAACCCCCTAATAATAATCTGAAATACTTTTAAAATGTGTATGTCAATGTTTTATTTCAATGCTTGGAAATGGTGCATAAGCACTTAATCATAACATAAAACTGCATTTCCCTTAAGTTACCAAATCATTAAAACATCGTAATCATCCCAAGGTAATGGTGAAGCCAATGACGCTGAAATTACATTTATTGGAAATTATTTTATTTTTACAACCTTCGAACCAGGCCTTCTGAAAGTATACTCACGACCCCTTGAAAAATTTGGCAGCGGTAAAATGTTTGTGAACGCGAAACGACCCAATATTAATTCAAAATCAAATGTGTAGTGAATCCAAAGTGTTTCTGGCAGCACGCGCACCTGTTGTATCGCACGACTTCACCGCGGCCTTGGTTCTCAACACACAACAAATTGTAACATATGGAAGAAAATTGTTTTTTAGATAGATTTACGGCTACAGATAATTTTATAATTGAAAATAACCTTCCCATAGATGTAATTGTAAGAGTTATAATTGATCATCTGAAGTGCCTGAAGACACAGTTTCAGAAATACTAAATTTCTGTTCATAAACCACACTCAATAGAAAACAAAGCCGTCAGTCGTCTGCCATTAAAAGTTCAAGAAGAATTTGCCAGGTTATCGAGTGACACAGGTTTTAAACTTGAGTTTCTTAAAGATTTGTTAAATGAATTTTGGCTTGGGATTAGTTCAGAATTCCCAACAATTTCTGAAATGGCCCTAAACATACTTCCGCCATTTTGTATCACGTATTCATGCGAAGCGGCGTTCACGGCATTGACGATTGTAAATCGAAATATCGATCAACTCTGAAAAACATTTAAGATGCTCTACATCCCGCAGTATCAAATAGTTCAACCAATATTTAATTCTTTATGTAAAAATAAGCAAGCATATCCATCTCATTGGTATAAAAATTTGATTTCGCCTTAAATAAATGGTCAAATAATATGTACATACCAAATAATTGTTTGGTTTATATACCTATATAACTGGAGTCACATAAAACTGTCTCAGGTCCGCGAGCAGAAAAGGTTGAAGAAGCCTTGCTTTAGACAACTCAATAAAATCTAAGTCCAAATGTAAACATACCATACTGGACCGATGCGTGGTTTGTTCCATGATCCTTTACAAAATGAAGTCATCATTACTCCGAAAGTAAATTGTTTATTTTGTCAATATTAATTGAGATTATAATTTATTTGTGAATGTAACAGTAGCAAGGTTAGCAGAAGGTAAGGATGAGGAACCTTAATATACATATATACATGCTATTTAGTCTTAGAATATAGGGATTATCACTTTATTTCAATACTTGACTCCGGTGGATGAATACCTGTGACCTTGTGGGAGTTTTCTGGATGGTAAATTGTTTTAACTTAGTATTTTCGTTTGGATAAGAAAAGCTTCTAGCTAACCATTTTCAAGAAATATGTCTGTTGCAAAGAGTGAAGTGTGTTCACTGGCATTCAAGACTATTTTGCTTATTAATTGGCTCTAAAATAAACAAAAAACTTTGATCATGCAATTTTACAGTTTTTTTTAAGGATATCTGTTCCTCTACCATTTAGATGAGTTTGTTTTTAAATTATTCATTATAATAAAGTGTTTTAAATATCTTGAATTTATTATCATTGGATTCCTTGCATTTTTATGAGTGTAATGCTGGTATAAATTTGTCTACCAGGCCCTACTCTACATAAAGTCGTAAACTTTGATTTGGAATGTTAGGTATAGAAACACTAAAATGCCTATGCAATAGGGTTGTGATTAGATTTTAAAAAAATAGTATGAGAAACAAATATTGGTTTATTTTAGAGTAAGATAAAATTGTAATTGTTAAACCAATAAAATAGGCTGTTTTAAAATATTAAAAGTGTGCTTTGACACAAACCTAATTTTCTTTGTTCATTAAGGATTATTGAAGAGCAAAAATACACTCTTATCGTTAAATTGCTGGATCATAGTTTATTTTGGTTTTTAGGGAGCTTCTAAATCAGCTCAATGAAGTAAAAGGTCTCTGAACTTTACCTCCACCAGATTGATTCCCCTCTGCACTTCTGTTCTCCTTTGACTTATTTTCCTGCAAAAAGTAAAAACGAGGTTACTTAAAGAGGTATATATTATTGTAGAAGGTAATTTAAAGGACCAAGTGGATTTATTTTTAAAAATTCCTCCAATCTGTGGCCAGTTTCAGAAAAGGAAATTATAAGCTGTATTATCATTACGTGGGACTTAGTTTCTGGACGCCATTTTAGGACTTAGAAAATTTTCTCGGGTTGAAAGCATCAAATTGTCACAAGAAGAGACAATTTCCTATTGTAGATTAAATAAATTTAAGTGCGCAAAATTGTTGAGTGGTTTAATATAATTACAAATATATACTTACCGATTCCAAATACGGCGCAGGCAAGGAGTTTTCTACGTTCATTCTTCGTTATTTAAAGCAAAGAAGTTCTGTTTAGGAACAGAGTCCCAGACCAGACGGAGACGGGCAACACGGAAGCTCGCATAAATTCTAAGTTCCGAAATGAGGTGACTGCGCATGCGGCAACTAGATGGCAATGTACTATTAAAATTACAAATTTAAAGTATTTGAAAAATTCATTAGAATTGTGGAAATTATTTATTATGCTTCTTTTTCAATTTCGCATATAAATCCTGTAATTTAAACTATATTCGAACCATTAAATTTAAGAAACAAAAAACTCCCACAGTTCCTTAACTTTTATTTTGAAACAAAGGAAGCTTTATTTTTTTTACTGTGAGCCATTTTTTGTAAGTACGTATGAACCATGAAGTATGAACAGTAGCTTTAAAACAGAAAGTAATTATTATTTAAAACTTACAAAAGTCATCTTTAAATGGCGGAAAAATACTTTAAAATAGATTCATTAAAATGTATTTCAGGATGTTCCCTGCTGTCTCCAGACCTATTAAGGAAACCATCCGATTTATTAATACAAACAAAAATAAGGAATGCGAATTTTTAACGAGTGTCAAAAGCCTAATGTGATAATATCCAAATCATTATAAATTTTACATTTTAGCCTTTGTTTAGTCGCTGCATGATAACATTCTAAAGACTTGATCAAAGTACAAAAATATCCTATAGGCTAACGGTCGTGTTAAATTGAACTAAACTCTTGACCACCTGCAGCTTAAATAAATCAAGTCAAGGATACGAATATTGCAGAACTAAAATTAAGTACCTAATAAGTTGCTTTTTTTATTTAAATTTTTAAATTATGGAGCTGGTATGTCTTGAATGAAACATACTTTTGTATTTGTTCCAATTCTCCCTTTAAATATTTCGGGAATTATTCCTAAGCACCTTATCAGACAATGCACTGCATATAACTAAGATAACATCTCATTAAAAATTTAATAACATCATTATACTCACAAGGAAATAACGAATCTAATGATACTATAATTAATTGTATTATTTGAAATAA
Organism: Timema californicum; assembly: GCA_902141385.1. Classification (NCBI taxonomy): domain Eukaryota; kingdom Metazoa; phylum Arthropoda; class Insecta; order Phasmatodea; family Timematidae; genus Timema; species Timema californicum. Next base: position 72,396 of record CABFOW010003485.1, read on the forward strand.
TTTTATTTAGACAACTCAATCAAACCTAAGTCCAAACGTAAACAACTACCCAATACAAACGTGTGGTTTGACCCATGAGCCCCTAAGCAAGACGCTTATACCACAAAAGTCCATTTGTTTTGTGAATATTAATTGAAATTCTTATTTATTAGTGAATAGAACAATTGCAAGGTTAGATTGTGAAAAGTGCACGCCAAGGGTGAGATTCTTTAATTTGGTATCATTGAATTCACAACTTTTTTTTTAATGTAATAAAATTTTGTGATTTTAGGGTGTTTTTAGAGATCAAAATTGGTCTGAAAATATCGGTTCTTGGGTTTCGTCCCCAAAGATATTACTAAACTCTAAACCTTCCCAGTAAATGATTCGACATCTCAGCTCTGTCTGAAACCTGTCTACCTAACTAGTTTAGGGTCCCGAGTTTGATTCCCGGCAAAGCAAAAAAAAAAAGATCATTGGCGAAATAATTACAGTTTATCCTTTGACGATGATTAATTGAATTCCAGAGGTAATTGAGTTTGTAAACCATGCGCTGATTTAATCAGTGTATTTAGAAGATGCAGTTAAATATCTTAACAAAACAAATGGGTCTGCATTACTCTCCAAACCATCAACTATATAGGCCTACCAAGTGTTAAAGATTACCCAGAAATGTTGACAAAATATATTTTAGACTCGAAATGTGCTGAGCAAAACCTCACAACCTCAGCGTCGACAGCTGCGGTACTAGATTTGTAAGTCTTCACTAGAAGATCTTCTCATCAGATCGTTAAATTTTGTAAGGATCTGGTTTCTTTAGTATCAGACTTAACAGGATTTTCTCATTACAAAATGCTTTTAAATCATATTTGTGTGAATACTTGTGTCCAGCGTCCACTACACTCAAAGCTGAATCGAACTTTCTTACCATTAGAAAGTCTAATAATTATTATTATTATTAGCACCGCGTCTTACTACCCGTTCGGGTTATACACACTTACGCTAATGTGTAATGGTAGGGT
>CABFOW010003486.1:0-59341 GCA_902141385.1 Timema californicum
GACATCCATTACCTCTTTGTCCATTGGCAGCAGTGTAAAGTGTGAACTGTGTTCTTCTTTTCATTGTAAAGGCCATATTGTGATTGTCACCCTTTTATATGTTTCTATCCACCTTTCCTGTACCATCTTCCATATACAACTTATTAAACATACTATAACTGAAAAGATATCCTCCTGTGATTATTACATTTTCTAAGATTTAAATTTGAGATCTATAACTATAAGTAAAATTAAGATTACGATTTACATTGAAAAAAAAGGTTCATATTAAATATTACAGAGCTATGCCAATAAAAAATATTGATAGCTAAAATACATGTTCATGTTATGTATATTACAAATTAATATTCACTCGACAAAATCTGAAGTAATTAAATAACATGTTGTGATAATAATTAGATGTATTCGCTTAAGGCAAAATATGTTAACCTTTTTTGTAACAAGGAACTTTTTCAAACAATAATTAATGTCTAAATTTATATAGCTATGAGCAGGAAAAAAAGTAATCAATTTTAAAATGGCTTTGGAATATTTCTATAGCCTACTTGATTTGCTTTAAAGTGAACTTCTTACCATTATTTTATATTTTATTAGTTCATTTATTGGGGTATTTACATACTTTTAAAAACTATGATTTGGATAATCAATAAGCTTGATTTTAGTGTATTTTTGCCGAGGTATGATTTGTATAGGATAGAAATGAAATTAAAGTCATCATCTGCAATCATATTTTTGGAGCTACTACATCCAGACTCAAAGAAATTGAGGTGGTCCAAAACCAGGCGTTAAGAATATATTACAGGTAGTTTTAAATCAATTCTTTTTACAGCAATGCAAATTGTCACTGACAACTCACCATTGGCTATGAAAGGGGGGGATAAATGCTTTGATTCGATAAGAAAAGTTACAAAGACTACCTAACAATAACTTCTGAAAATCTACTTTTCCCAACTTGTCCCGTATTGCAACTCGAGATTAGACTAATTGAGAATAACAGCTAAATGAAATAAATTAGAGCCCAGAATAATTTTGACCCACTGCAGTTAAACTTACTAATGTTGGAAACCATACATACGTGTTACCCAGAAAAAGAGTGGTTGCAAATATTTACAGATGAATCATTCATAGATAAGGCTGGGAATGCTGGTACAGGAGTCCACTGTAAACTCTTCAACTTTTATCTGTCCTTAGGTCCTAACACAACTCATTTTGATGGAGAAAAATGTAGGCATGATTAATCGTCTCAATGTTGGCCATCAAGTATGGGTTTATGGAGAATTCTACCCATTTCTGATACCTGGAAAATTAAACAAATATTCTAATTTTTATATTTATTTCCACAAACTGTTAACAAAAATTTCTCCAAAACAAATTCCCACTTATGAACCAAATAATACTGTTGAATGATTAGGCCTACTCTATTCTCTCCAAGTTATGGCATTTTACCTTATGAACCTCATTTCTGGGGTTAAATATTAAATTGAGCCATGAAACTATGGTAGGGTGATAGTAGGCTTTTTCTGTCCCAGTTTAGGCTTTTTTTTTCTTTGTTATTGCCCCATCCGTATCATGGTAAGGACGGCTTGAATAAGAACACGACTTACTTGATGTAATGTTATTGCTTGAGTAAATGGTTTGGTCGGGAACATCGGCTATTAGGGTCATTCCATGTCAAATCAACCAGGCTCTCAAACCGACAGCTGTATATAAAAAACCGTACCTGAAAAAAATTAGGAATCACTTTTTCCATAGATACTATCAGAATTTTGAGTTTGATTGAAATCGGTGATGGTGAATTTGAATTTGAATTTTTTTTGGTTGATTTGACATGGAATGACCCATTAATAAGATTCTAGATAGACATTTAGGATGGGGCATGGTGGGAAGCAGATAATTTATTACGTCACCACACATGGTAGCCAACCTACATGGAAATACATTACAGTTATGATAAATTATTTTGATATTTTATTCACTTTATTACAAACACAAGCTTATGTAGAATTGAATAACATCAACATTTATATATTATTAAAACTTTTAATAAACATTACATCTGAATAAAACTCAACAATAAATAGCTCAAATCACTTTCAGAATGTAAATATTGATGATGATGATAAGTTTACCCTTAATCCTTTGTACTATATTTCTGTAATCTTGTTCCTATGCACTAAAACAACAATGATATCATTGGATGATGTGTACCATTATATTAGATTTATTATTGCATGAAAGGTTAAGCTTGGTTGGGAAAGTATCATAAAAACAAATATATTTAAACTAAGTTCTTTTTTATTGCCATGTAGTCATCAATGTATTGATCAAACTTTTTGACTTTTTTTTAAAAAAATTGTCGAAATTAGAGGCTGCTACAGATTGTTTATGTGATTTTGTGAAGATACATTTACTTTGAATTTTAAGGTTAAGCTGTGCTGTGATTTAGAACAGTCATTAATGAAATATTTTTTTCAAGAAAGTAGCCTACATGTAGGTCTAGCACTGTGAGTAGTTTAATTTAATTTATTAGAGATCTTTAACTGGCACTTTCTGAACCAACTGATTATTTAAGCAAGTGAGAATTTTTACAAGCGAGAGCGAAAGGGCCATTAATTTTGCCAGGAAATATATTCTCACAATGGGACGGATGATGAGTACCTGGGGCCTATCCCCAATGGTAGGCCTATATGGTTATATTTAAAATGTATAGTACAACCTTCGTGAAAATGTGTGCAACAAGTGTTCCTGCAGGTAGCCCAGTCCTATTAATTTAGTACCAGGATTCCCGAGGTGAATTGTGCAGACAAATAAGCTAAATTATTAGCTATATCGTACTCAGATGTTAAAAAAATAGTTGGTTTAAATAATATTACCTCAATATGACAGATAATGGAAATCTGAAAAACGCGAAGGCTGGATTTATCTTGGACGATGTGAAGCACCCTTTCACAGAGCACGTGCGAACGTATCACATAGCTTTTGGTTTAATGTAGGTCCAAATAAAATATAAACTACCGAGTTAGCAGCGACATGATAAATAGAAATACCACTATAAATCAAAGTCTAAATATACATATACATATATTATGAAGGGCAGAAATATCTTTCAATAAAGAATAAAACAAAAATATTTGCATTAAAATGGTGTCCGATACTGCTAGAATGTTTGGTAGATTTGTATAATATTTGGAAAAAACAAAAACAAAAAAAAATCACGAATGGAAAAGATTAATGGTTAATAAGGATTAAAATTTATGCTAAGAATAATAGCATATTCAATGCAGTGTAAAATGGAAATACAAGTAATTTCAATTAAAAATTAATATATGAGTCAAATATAATTCGACTGGTGTGAGATCTGGACAATTCTGATAACAACACTAAATAGAGTTGGTTTAGGCAAAGAGGGGAGGGAAGAAAGATAATACAATTAATCGCTATCCCAGTGTCAACTACTAGTCTACTATTCCCTTATCTATGGTGCCAACTCTTTGCTCTACTCTACACTCGTTCTTTAATTTTATACCTGTGAAACGTATGTTTATTTGTTTGTATATATGCTTTTAGATGAAATTTTAGCCGTTGATTACATTGCTGGAAATAAACAATTCTCAGACTTAATACTATCGCCGCGAGTCTCATTAATTTGAATTTTATTGGGCCTTTAAGTTAAGACACCAATTATTTATAGGTTGATACATTTTGAAAATGGATTTCTTAAAGTTAATTTTAATTTAGTTGAGCTTCGTTTTAAATCTACCTACAGTTATATCACGCTTACATTAAATGTCAGAAACTTGTTTTCCGGGTTACATAAAGGGAAGAAAGAGTATTATTCTGTAAACATTTAAAAATTCACGGTCCACTAAACAAACCTTTATGTTTTTATGGCACACGATTGTTTTGGGTACACGCTGCGACAGCACAGGACCTTGAAAATGTACCCAGTCCGATGAGGTACAGTAAATCAGAATTTGGAAAGTAGAGAGTAAATTTTTTCCTGAAGTAACTTCAAATATAAAGAGTAAAAATTGAAGTTTATTTTTTGTGCCCGCCATTAAACATTTTGTTAGAACCCCAAGTAATTAGGGTAAACCATAACCCCAACTTCAGGAATTGTTTGAAACTAAAATTATAATTTTTATTATAGTACATAATTTAAAACCAAACTCATCAAAGTCACAGGCTACTGCTTGGCCATGTGCTCAACTTATATCATATGTCCTAATTTATAACAACTCGGAGCCTTTAACTCGGGGGTGTCAAACATAAGGCCTGCGGGCCGGTTCAACCAGCCCACGCCGAATTATGAAAAAAGAATAGGAATGCAGCCTGCAGTGTATTATGAGTTTGCGACTGGATTTGCTTTTGTGTCAAAACCATTCAGTGAGGGAGAATTTTGAAAATACTCTTTGATTATTGCTGCAAAACTGGTACCAATGTTAAAATAAAAACCAATTATTTTCAAATTTTGGTCTCTTTTAGGAATAGGCTATCGTTAAAGCATGCCCTGATATTTCAAGTAATATTAAAGAACAACTAATAAAGAGGCCTGTGATTTTTTTTTCTATAGTCCATCGACATAAGTACAGTAAAAGATGTGGCACAGCTAGATTCAAGAGCTGCATATGCCGCAAATCACCGGGAGTCTGTACATCGGCTTTCAAGACAGTCCGGGCTTTTTATCAACAGTTCCCACACGGTGTTGCACAGGACCTTGAAAATATACCCAACAAAATCCGTATCATCCAGAAACTGCTGCCAGGAGACCTGGAAAGACCTCAAGCTTATCGTCACTGGTTAATGGAATCTATAATACTGGATGGGGAAGAACTAGATGATTGGTACTGGTCTGGCAAGGCATAACCAGTTCCACATTGATGGATATGTCATTGCCCAAACTTCTTTGAGTATAGGCCGTGGAAAATCTGTATAGGCTGTATGAACCGCCTCTGGACTCACAGAAAGTTGTCTAATGTGCCATCTCATGTAGTCACAACTTCACTACATTCTTCCAACACACAGTGAACAGTGACTGGTACGTAACGATGGTGCAACTATTTACCAACACGTTACCGGCAGAGAAGTTACAGGACATGTTTCAAGATAACAATGCCACAGACCATACAGCCAGAAAACCTATGGCTTACCGAGAAGAGTGTTTTCCAGGATGACTGATCTCATAGTTATTGTGGCCAGCACAATGTCTGGATTTAACACCCCAATAATTTTTCTTGTGGGTGTATCTTAAAGATGACGCCTACACAACTCATTCGTACAATATCCAGGAATTGCAAGCGAATAGTCAGACGTGTTTTGATAAAATCTCATGATAAACATTGCAAAGTGTGTTTAAGAACATGATTACTCTGTATACTCGTGTGAAACACAGAACGGCAGCCACTTCCAGCACTTACTGTGAAATAAAATAAGAAAGCAATTAAAATGCATCTCCCTATAGGGTTGCATGACTTTTGAACATATATATATATATATATGCAATAATTATGCTTGTAACGAAAAAAACAAAAGTTTTCTTAGCTGCGCCTTTCAATGAACACGGAAGGTTAAACAATATGGCACAATGTTAAAAAACCTTCAAACAATTAATATTGATAATTGGCACTCCCCAATTCTTGGTGAATCAATTATGAATAAAAATACAATTTGATAGTGTTATTTAATCAAGAAAACATGTTTCTAGCATTTAGTATAAGCATTATATCCCCCCCTATTACCTTTAAATGTACCCACTTTCACTTTAAATGTTGCATTTAAACTGTTCAGTTCAATTCGGGTGTCTATTCCACAAAACCCTATTTAGACCAATAGGCCTAAGTTTTTCACAAAAACACAAAATACCCAAACTAAGATTTAAACAACATGCAACAGCATACACAACTTGGGCGAAGGCTCTTTCCCAGGGCAAGTGAAAGAATAGCACCCATTTAAAACTTATCTAAAAATTCCTATGAATTCTTATTTGGCTATTCAAATTATTTACTTATTATAATAATACCAGTGACATATAATTAATACAAAATACATACACTTTTATTGTAAGAAAATGAAAATTATACTGTGGCTTATATTGCTAGTGAATTTTAAATGTTCCCAGGCACATGCAGGGCTGTAGAGTCTGAGTTTTGGAGTCTTGAGTCGAAAGCACTCTTGGGTGGAGTAAAGTGTTGGAGTTGTAGACTATAATATTATATAAATATTTAATATTTTTATTATTTATTACCACAATGTGTAATTTAGATTGACAAATTTATTTAAATATACATTCACAATGTTGAAGAAGCTTCCCATGAAGTAATCTGTATTGGGGCATTTTACTTCAATAAATATGTTTTTACTCATTAATATACATTATCCATTTCTGAAGTAGTCAGGAGTAGAATGGTAGAAAAATTGAAGAGTTGAAGGCTATGTGTACAGCCTCTACAGCCCTAGACACATGCCCCCACCGGCCTCACCCTGGTTATGCCACTCCACATCATACAATACCATATAACATGGGTTTTATGCATTTTTATTTTATTACATACTTTAATATGGTAATTTTGTTCCTGCAATCAAGTGCAGCTTTCTTCATATATTAATTTTTTTTTTACCATTTGTTATCATTATATTTTTTAAATGTTATTTGATAATATTGTTTTTCTTCATATCCCCAACCAGAACATCTACTGTAGATTAGTCACTTTCTTCCTCTATTTTTATCTTGTGTTTTTCTAACATCAGCACCTTTACGTTTGCACAGCTGAACACATAGGAACAGAGAATGTGGCTTGGTGACATTATATTTTATTTGTCTGCTGGGAGACCTGGTGGTCTAGGGGTAAGGTGTCAGACTTCTGTGTTGGCGGCTGGGGTTCAATCCTCGGTCCCGGCACAGATTTATCTGATTATCAAACCCTTCCTTCACCTCTGACAAGACGTGTAATAATCAAAACTTGTGAATGTGGGGAATGCCAGGCCTCCACCGTGGTTCGGATTCCACGTTAAACTGTAGGTCCTTCATTTAATCTCACAATCACCCTACCATTACACATTAGCGTAAGTGCGTATAACCCGAACGGGTAGCAAGACGCAGTGCTAATAATAATAATATTTGTCTGCTAGCTTTGAGCCCAGGTTTGTCATAGTTCAAAAACATTTGCGTTAATTCTGGTCAATGAATAGAAATATTTAGACAATATAACAAAGTGTCATTTAGTTATTGTGTCTGTGATTGTGTGCAAATGGCACCTTAGCTCATTTGGTAAAGTATTTGTCAATTAAGGTAAGGATCCTGGGTTATATTCCTGGCATGGCCAGAAAATTTATTATTGGAGAAATTAGAGTTTCTACTTTAACAGTGATGAATAATAATGATGGTGACTGGGTGTTTGGTCGGTTCTAGAATTAAGTTAGTTTATGAGTCTTGTGTAATTATAAGTTGATATTTGGCAAGGATAGTCAACTTGTGGTCTAGGAAAGTTTTTTTTAATATAGTCTAGGAAAAAAAGAATCCAAAGATAAATTCACTAATCAAATTTTGAAAACTCCATTTAAAATATTGGAATTAATAAAAATGGAACTGTAGGCTGTTATTTATTTATACTATAATTTACACCCCAATTTACCTCTGGCCACCACACAACCACTTCATATCTTAAACTCTTGGCCTGCAAGCCCATAGTAGTTCGTCGTCCCCAATACAATTATTGCATTATAATTATTAATAGAATATTAACTTTATTTTATTCAGTTCATAGATTCCAAGGAATATGAGTGCTTTACTTCAATCCTTGTTAAAAACATTGCTGCCAGTGCTCACAAACAGTTCAGGAAACATGTTGAACAAGGTAAGGTTGTCAAATAAGTTAGTATTTGTGAAAGTTTGTGTTTCTGTTTTAGTTTTTTTTTAAATCTCAAACAAGTATTGTTAATAATCTTTAAAAAATAAATATTTTCATTGGCGTAAATTTTTATTGGTACTGGATAACAGCTGATTACAAGTACATTGGATCCCAGTCAATTGGGACACAAAGGAACTAAATCACCTTGACCCAATTAAGGGGCTCTACCAATTAAACAAACTTTTTAACAATGAGTTGAAAAACACATTTTAAACAAAGGCTATGAATAAAATAAATTAAAAGTGTATTTTAAAGAAAGAAGTATTTAAGTTATATTTGTACAAACATTTATTTAAAAATACCCAAAGATTAAAACAAACAAAATGTACATTATGTAAAATAAAGATACAGTAAGCCTACATACAGTAGCCCCATGGCTTCTTTGGGGCTGACTGACTGCTCACAACTGACTTCTGACAGTCAACATTTAGGTATATACCTAGATTTTGATCGTCAGAAGTGACAGCTGCTAAACACATGTTTTTGCAGATCATATGGTTTGGCGTAGGAATACATAATTTGATATGGTAACTTTTCCAAACGTCTAGCTGTCAGCTGTGAGCTGTCAGTCAGCACCAAAGAAGCCATGGGGCTACTGTAGTAATGTATGTATCAAGCAAAGCTTACATATTGCTTAAGGGCTATTATTTAAAAAAACTATTATCAAGTGTATCCTAACATGTTCTAATTATGGACTGCAATGGAAAAAAGTCTGCACATGCATCTAATGCTGATAAAGAATTGCTTTCATTGCTACAGAAAGTGAAAATTTTTACATGGCATCTTGACAAGAGGTCTTAAATGTACTAAAAAAACAAACACAGTCAGTGCACTGTTTGTACAGTTTCTAATCTTTTAACTCCCAAGACATTCATAATTATGTACAGTACATATTGTGATAATAAACAATTGTATACCACAAGCATAATTTCTATCAGAATATGATTACCATTGAGACAAAACAAATTCAACACAATCACCCTACAGCACTAATTTGAAATAACTGAATAAACTGCTACCCGCATAATCTCTGTTAGCAGCGTATGGGCCAATTACATACAGTTTGTTGTTCAATCACAACCATCAATTCCCCAACTAAGTTGCGAGTTGGCCCAAATAATTGGAAAAAATCTCAGGCTAATTACGGTAGTTGTTTTGTTTCTTTTCTTCAAATTCTGTCCCAAATAAACAGTTTTCCCAACTAACCGAAATCCACTGTATATTCATATACAAGGCATACAAAGAATATGTTTTCAAAAAATGAATGCTTGTGGTCTCTTTATACATATTTGTAATACCTTTATTGAACCCCCTATCAATCATTAGTTTTAAAGGAAACTGTGACTAGTAACCGATTTAATATTTTTTCATAATTTTTGGGGTAGTAGGCAAAATGAGTTTTTGTTTAAAATAAAGGAATATAGTGTATGTGTTTTGTCTATCACAATATTTGGTGGGTGCATGTGTTCTGGGTTGATTTTATTTGGATTCAGTACTATTGGTGGATTCCATTAGTATTAACATCATAAGCATTCATCTAAGAAAATTCTGATATTATCAACTGACATAGTAATTATTACTAGTACATATAAATGTCTCCAAAACTAAGGTGATAGTTTTTGATAAGGACGGACCAGGAAATGAGTGTAAACTTAGTTTAAATGGAAAACTGTTATAACAAGTGTATGATTTTGTGGTTCTGGGCAGGATGTTTTGTAGAATTGGAAGTATAGATGGCAAAATTGACAGACAGGTGAATGCATCTCGGAGAGTAGTTGGATGTATGTGGACTATCGCAAAGAATGAAGTATCGAAAGAGGCAAAGATGGAAGTATATAAATGTGTGTTAATGCCAACATTGTTTTATTGATGTGAAGCGTGGGTTTGTCACGAGAAACACAAGAGTATGGTGAATGCGGTTGTAATGAGATATCTAAGAAATGTATGTGGAAAAACTCGTATGGACTGAGTCATTAATGAATGGGTGTTGAATTAGTGCGGTTAAAGAGAATCCAATAGGTTAATGTGAAACAAGTGTCATGTTGGTTTGGGCATGTTGATAGGATGAATATGGATTGAGTGACAAAGCATATATATGAAGGTAGAGTGTGTGGATCAAAAGGAAGAGGTAGGCCATGTAAGATTAATGTGTGAAAAGGAGAACTATTTAAAGTTTTAAAGCTTCAGATGGAACAGTTAATTCAGGGTGGCCACTGATCAGGAAAACCCAGATTATGCTTGCATTTTGAACATAGGGAAAAAACCCAGTTAAGAGGGATTGAATTGTGCAATCAAACAGGAATTTAAAGATATTAATATTAAAAGTCTTTATTTAAATTGATTACTTGATTTAATATTAAATTTCCAGAAAAATCATGATATTTATATCATTGCCACAGATATCAATTTATATTGACAAGTTAATCTAAAGCACACACATGCACACACACACACACACACACATGTATACACACATGCACAGGGCACACACACATGCAAACACATACACCAGATTTTGATATGAAGACGATTTTTTAACAGTTACATCATCATTAAACCCCAAATAACATCTATAGGTTTCAAATTTTCATAAATTTGCTTTGGAAGGACCACTTTAAACAGCTACTAGAGGTATTTTACAGTAAAAAAAATAGCCATGGAAAGACCACGTCAAATAGCTTTTAGAGGCATTTAATTTTCAAAAAAATATTCAGGTGAGTTCCATTCCAAATAGGTTCTAGGTGCATCCATTTTTCTAATATTTTTAAAGGCAGGTTCTCCAGACCCCTCTTTGGCTTGGAGGGATGACCCTTTACCCCCTTCCCCTACACAAATAAGGCTCTGCGCCACTGAGGTTATCATATTTCTATTAATACATGCTACTGTGAATTTAGTCTACTAATAACTGAACACACATCACAAGTGGAATAATGATTTCTAATCCAGATATGTGGTTGTTCACAAAATATTTTTTTTGAGCGGGGCTGAACGGGTCCTAGCTGTGGTGACTAGTGGTGATGTTTAGTATTTAAAAAAAAAAAGATCCATCTTGAAATAATTTGAAGTGTTTTAAAACATAATTGAGTTTGTAAGAAAATAAATTAGGTATGATTCCAATATTCCACTAGCTTAGGCATTAGTTAGAAATACTTGTTAATAATACTTGCTCAATTGCAAAAAATTAGGGACTCATTCAGCACACACTTTTATTTGTAGCCTAATTGTTTGTTCAAGTTTTACAACCAGAATATAAACACCTTTGATAATTGGGAATCTCTCTCTCTCTTTCTATATATATTTGCCAGGAAATTTGGGAGTTAGTGTTGAATATTATAATAGCATTTGAGTGTATCCCCTGTAATTGCTTTGATGCTATAGACCAGCAAAATATTTACTGTTTTAATGTTGAAATGACAACACTCGAGTAAAACCAAAGCAGTATTATTCAGTAAAGGCTATGACAAATTACCTCATGAAAAATGAATTATAAGGGCTATGACTGGTATGCCTATTAATAGAGGATGGGTCCTTTCTACACACATTTAATAAACATGCCAGAGATGTAATATTTTTTAACTGATTAATTTATTAACAAGGAATGTGATATAAAATTATTTACAAAACCAATAAATTGAACATTATCACTGTCTACAGGTAAAATACCCTAACTCTAAAATATTCCTAGACTATGCAGAGTTACTATGTTCAACTATATACTTTGATGAAGTACCAGACACATCTGAACTCCTAACATGGTGGCCACGGACAGAGAAAACCTGGAATAGTCAGGGAATTTGGAAACCGAGAAAAAAATCAGAAAAATTGACAATGAAACAGGGAAAACTAGGCATTTCCAAAATTAAATCAAAACAATAGGAAGCGTTAATATTTTATTTTAACTCATCTCCAATGGTAATGTTATGGTAATCAAGGACTGTGTAAATTAATAAATAACCTCATACAGATTGTATTGCTTTGATTGACATGCTGATACCGGGATATCAGGGCTTAAATCTCAGATCAGGTGTACTGAGGGTAATTTTTCATGAATGGTTTTAAACTCTCCCTTCACACAAATGTGGGTACACTTCCTCTAAATTCATCCTTCCCCATACCTAACATCACCTAGCGTAATTAACACACAGTGTATAACCTGAACAGGTAGTGAGACACAATGCCAAAAAACCAACTATTCATCCCCTTGACCAAAGTTATTACTTTGTTTTGATTTGATTTCCATTATTCCTAATAAATTACTTGTGTGCATGTGTGCACATTGTGTTGCTATTGAATCCTTATGTTGTGATCACATTTTGATCATAGCATTTTTCATTTGTGATTACATTGTTTCTTTAATCGAGTCTTTCTTTGGTGATCACATCATATTGACTAAAAAAAATCATCTACTGCTATCACTTGTGAATGTGGTGCTTGGATTTATTTTTACCCATTTTTTTACAATTCATTTGATTTTGAACAGTGATGAGTTAATTCAATTATTGTAATCATCATTAGGTCATCAATTTTTTGATTGGTTTGCCACTGCTCTCCACTTTTGCTTATTGTGAGTCAAATTTTTTACATATTGTACCTCCTTCTGCCAACATTGTTCACTATCTGATTCATGCATTCCACTCTTGGTCTCCCTCTTTAATGTCTCCCTTCCACATCTATAATTATCATCTTCATCATACTATCATGTCTCAGTATATGGCATATCATGTTATCTCCTATTTGCTATATACTTTTCCAAAGTTTCCTTTCTTCACTTGCTTTTCTTAGCACTTCTGTATTTGATACCATCTAAATCTACGGTATTTTAAACATTCTTCTGTAGCACTTCATTTCAATTGATTCCAATAATTTCTTTTCAGTTGCACCAATGGTTCTCATATGTTGTAATCAAATTTTCAAGGCACAGACTAAGAATGAGTTAAAAATATTTGGGGTTTGTAAACCATACAATGGTAAATATTGTGCATAAAATATTTCCTTGTATTCTCTTAAATGGTGTCCGTGTATACAATTAATAAAATAGATATTCCACTCAAACACAATCAAATTAATATCTTTTGACCATAACTACTATAGCATTTGTTTGTTCATTTTAATATTAGTCCTACTTAGGCCTATATTTATAATATATAAGTAATTAGATCTTTTTAAGAATTGTGTGAGCCTATATATATATATATATATATATGGTATGTATAATCTCTTGAGATACTCAACACTTGTATCAAGGGATGAAGAAGGTATGTTTTAGAGGAAGTATACTTGTATATGTGTGGAGAGAAAGTGGGTACATTAAAAAAACACTTCACTACACTCGGATGAGATTTGAACCTCAACCTTCCCATTACCAGCAAACCAAAAAAGTCGAGATTGACGCACTTGTCTTAGTGCCCACATGTTTTTTCCTAACAAATTGATATTATTTAAACACTTGTACCATTGAAGATGCATCCATATTTGATATATAATTAATAAAAACCCTCTTCTGTGGCCAAGGCCAAATGGTCTAAGGCATCACTATTGTGTTAGACTGGCCTACTGAAGACGAATAGATCAGGATTCAAATACAGTACAGATCCACTGAGTGTATTTTTTTCTAAATGGTTTACCACTCTCTTTACACACAAATATGGGTAGATTACCTTTAAAATGCTTGCTTCCTTCCTCCTCCCTGCCAAATTAGAGTAATTATCTTATATGCGTATAGCCTGAACAGGTAATACAAGACCCAATGATAGAAAATGTATATATCACCAGGAAAAAAATATAATTTTGTCGGTGAATTGTAAAATTCAATTCCTGTGGCCACCCTGAGTAAGTTTGTAGCTGGATGAACTTGGGATTGTGAACCGGCTATTCATCTATCTGGAATGTACATGCTTTGAGTACAGCATCAATTGTTTCAAGATTTACGAATGTCATCATAAGCTAGACGGCTGTCATATTCACGTTAAATACCTCAAATAAATGAAAAAATAAAATAAATACAGGTATTTATTTGAAATCAAAATCTAATTTATACTAATAGTGAATATGTTAATAAATATATTTAATAGTTGAAATGGTAACTTTTGTGATGATAGCTTGGTAACCAATAAAATCAGAGCTAATTAACAATACCATAGAACTATGACATTCATCATAGTTAAGATTACTGGTCAAGTAAAGCCTTAATTTCCTTAATTGCCTTAATTGTGAAATCAGAATTTCTCAACCTTGAGCTTATGATATACCTTAAAGTTTTATGTGCCCCCGAACTCAAAAAGTGGGTCTTGCAATTCTGTATGTCCATCTCACAAAGAAACACCAGATAGCTGCACAGCCTCCAGGTTAGAATGTTTGCGCTCATATAGAAGGCTCGAGTCCATCAGCATTAGTATTTTTTTAACACTGCATCTTATTACCCGTTAGGGCTATATGCTAACATTGGCATCAATAAGTACAATCCCAAAATCCTACTCTTGTGTTCATTATCCAAAACAGTTTACTTTAAACACTGTTTTACTAGAGAACAGAAACAAATTTTCTTATATTGTCAATCAACTGGTTTTATCATAGCAAGATTAACCCCTTAAGTGTCAGGTATTTTGTGAATTTAGTGTTTATATAATATCATGCTTTTTATGAATTTAGGGCCCAAATAATATAAGTTTTTTTTCATTTTTGAATTCTATATACTAAACTCAATTAAAAAAATACCAGAAATTTCCTAATAGTAAAATGTATATATATCTCCAAAAACTCCTGGAGATGGAGCTCCTTGAAACTGAAATCTAGGCGGACACGCGGGAAACTGCACTGTTGTGTTTACCTAACACCATGGTCGGGCTAAAGACAAGTCAATAGACTCGTTTTCTGAAATACTGAATACCTCAGATACACTTGTAACACTACCCAATACATCAACATTGATTTCTTCCAAGTCGCTACATTCATTGACAACAGGGGAGATGTTAACCTACTAACCGAATAATAGTATGCATTTCCTGACTGTATTTTTATCCTAATTTATGCTCCAATATGGTAATTGCTAGTTAAATATGTTCATAAATATTTAAACTCATTAACCATGTCATTTAAGATGTTGTTTGCAGTAATATTTAAACTGTTGTCCTAAATCTGTGTTGTCTCTGTGATCATATAATGAGTCTTTTCAGCGTTCACTTCTAAACATATTTCCTTACTTGCCTCTAGATAAAATTTCTGCATTTCTTACAGCTTCATTACTATTACCTAACAAAGCTAAATCATCTGTGTACACTCTTATCTGTATTGTACCGTTTAATGTCAACCCTTCCCTGCTCACTTGCATTATCCTAATAGCATACTCTAAGGCTTGATTAAAATGTAATGTGAGAAGTACAGTACATCTCCTTGTTTCAATTCATTCTGTAGTTCAGAAGTATCTGATAGGTCCCATTCAAGCCATATCTTGCTACATGTGTCTGTCAAACATACTTGACTAGTTATTTGCATATCCCAAACTTAAATAAAATTTCATATAATTTTTTTTTTAACTGAATAATATTTAATTGTTTTTTCACCAGGTTGTTTTTTCACTTTTTTTTCTTATCTTTGCCAAATAGTAAAAATCATATCTGTTGTTGATTTATTTGGTTGAAATCCTCACGAATGATCCCAAATTATTTCCTCTTCTTATGGAGTCATTTTCACTTTTTTTATTATATTATTATTATTATTATTATTATTATTAGCACCGCGTCTTACTACCCGTTCGGGTTATACACACTTACGCTAATGTGAAATGGTAGGGTGATTGTGAGATGAAATGAAGGACCTACAGTTTAATGTGGAATCCAAACCACAGTGGAGGCCTGGCATTCCCCACATTCACAAGATGTCTTGTCAGAGGTGAAGGAAGGGTTTGGTAAGCAGATAAATCTATGCCGGGACCGAGGATTGAACCCCGGACCCCCAGCACAGAAGTCTGACACCTTACCTCTAGACCACCTGGTCACCGTATTATTCCCTCATGGTTCTATGTGGAACATAGCAGTTTATGAATTTCTATTACTAACATTCCACCACCTCCCTTTAATATCTCTGCTGAAAATGAACCTGTTTGTAACTTTATTATTTTTTAACTTCTTAATTGCTTCTTTAACTTCACTGATACTTGACTCTGGGACTCGTGGCTTAGAAGTATGGATTTTGATAACCTCACCCAATTTGAATCATTCATGAACATTCAAAATATGCCTGAAGGGGTCGTTCCATCTACTTAAAACATATTTAGGGTCTGCCATCAGAATACCATTCTCATCTTTCACAAAATTGGCCCCAGCGAACTTATCATGAATCCTAAATCAAGTTCCCTGATATTCTTATTTTTTGCTATTTTGCTCTCTCTTTTTGTTTCTGAATATAGCAGCACTGGCCTTCCTTTTTGCATTGCTAAATGTGTTTAAGCGCAATTCACTAGGACTTTCTAACCACTGTAGTTTTGCTTCCCTTCTTTTATCTATTAATTTTGAACATTTGTTGTCAAACCGTGGCTTCTACCTACTCTTTTTTAGAGACCTACACTACTACTTGCTGCACCTATAGTATTATTTCTGATAATTTCCCACTATTTCTTGGATGTACTTTTTCCTCCATACCCTGTGAGCACTCTAGGGCAGTAAACATATTTAAAATTTCAATTTGAAATATATTCACACACACTACATCTCTCAGTTTCTCTAAATAATATCTTGCTGTTTTCCCTCGACAGATTTACCTTTATTATTACTGACAAATATTCACTAATATTTGCTACAGTCGCTACTCTCCCTAACCCATGAGCTTACGTGTCAGGATGGCTTATTGGGTCGGGTAGGCAGCGACAATTAATTGTGGGGTTTGTTTTGATCGTGTTTATTGAAATAAATAAATTATTCTACGAGTGTATAAATGTGATGTAGGCTTTAGAACTAGTTGAAAGAGTTTAGAAAAAGGCTCTTGTTGTATCAATGTCCCTACTCAGCGGTTATGCACCCTGACCTATCTTCAGTGTTATGACTTTATCTGGTCTTGAACACATGGCTGCCCGGTGTTGCGCGGTTGTCTAACTCAGAATTTAAGGATGTGTTGGGGCGTCATCCTCCATACTGAACAGGGACGCAAGCTGTAGGGATATTCTCCCCACAAATTGCTTTAACTAGGTTGCTGAGTATGTAGAGCACTTCAAAGTAGCGCCTTAACAACTGGTGTCCTTCCCCAGCCCCCTCCTCCTGAAAAGCTCTAACACTCGCAGTTATATACCAAAAAAGAAGGGATGTTTCCCCTAAGTTAATAGTTTTCCCAATACCTTATGTTATCACCTGTTATGAGTACTTAACTGCTGACTCAGAACAATTGACAGTAGGCGTGCTTAGGCTTACATCATCCTTGCATGCTCTAAATATACCTAAGCCTCCAAGTTACGACACTATCACTTTAAATAAAGCTCTTAAATAAACAATTACGTTCTAATAATGAACAATGACTAGCATTTGAATACATTTAAAATAGTATTAATCACATGTGCTTCGAAAGTCAGATACCCATAGATTCTCATTAAATATATCCACAGGCTTTGGAATGAGAATTGTAGATATCCTGGGAATAGTGTACAAAATTTCGTTGAAATTTCTTTTAATTCAAAATCATATATTTTAAGTACACACTTTTTGGGTCAAGTATATCCAAACATAAAATTTACATTTTGCTAAATTTTTGACTTTTTAAAATTTAATTCCTATTTTTCATCATGTTCTTTTTTTTAAGCACCTGGTCTTAGTACCCATTCAGGTTATACACGTATGTACTAATTACTCTAATGGTTTTATGAATGAGGAAGGTTATATTTATAGGAATTGTATCTGCATTGGTGTGGAGGAAGGGTGGAATTTTAGAAAAATCACCCTCAGTACGCCTGATCGAGATTCAAATCTCGATCTACCCATCATCGCCAGTATAATCCACTGCGAGAGTATGGCCTTAAATTATGCGGCCACCAAGTAGGTCATCATGTTCTTTAAAGGGCTGTTTTTATAATATTAATTTTAAATTAAGGTAGGATTTTTTTCTACCACGTCTCACTACGCGTCCGGGCTGTACATATTTTAATCATACTAGGGGTGTAGGTAACTCAGGTAAAATTTAGAGGAAACATACCCATATTTGCTTGGATAAAATGTTGCAAACCATTTAGGAAAAAACATCCTCAATACCTGAATATGATTTCAAGTAGGAATAGTTTGACATTGAATTTTCCTGATAAAACCGATATTTGAAATTCCCATAAGACATACCGATTTGACACCGATAATCCAATCCGATAACAAAATACAAATCATTTAATAACAAAGTAGGCCTATCTCTATCTAAATGTATAATTTTAATTAATATAAATAAAATGTATTTATAGAAAATTCACTATAGTATATTAGTATTCCATAATAGTTTTGAATTGATTATAAACAAGACTGAAAATAATTTAAAAATTTAACATTGATTTCAACAAAGTAACTTATGTAGGTACTAGGAATCACAATATTTGTTGACTGTATTTATTGAAAATTCACTATATAGGACCTATTGCAGTATATAGGCAGCTCAATATAGGCTAATTTTCACAACTTTCAACTAATACACTTAACATTGTTCAAAATATTTTAGATTTGGAAGTTAAATTCTTTAAGATTAAAAAAAAACACAAACTAGAATGGTAAGTTTTTTCAGGCAAAATTCTGTTTTGTTTTTTCTCACAATCTTTCTGACTCTGCACTAGATGCAGGAACAGATAAATACTTCCTTGCAAGTTTTTTTAAGTGGGCCCTTTTAGACCCCTTCCAATAGTTAAGTGGATCACTTTTGATGTCTTATACTGGTTCTTGGAGGTATTCATTTACTTCCAAGACCGAAATAACTTCTGCCGGTCTCCACAGAGCCAGATTCATCTTCATGCTCGTGTATTATTTGCTGGCAGAAGCTTTCTAGGTTTGCTTAGAATAATTAAAATGTTTGTATAGGTATGTAACAAAACATAGGTTATAATTTGTTGCATTTAGTGTGTAAACTACAAATTACTAAGCCTATACCATAAAAGAATATAGGGTCTGAATTGATTGGGCATAGCTATACAGCTTAACACAACTTCACATTTAAATTAAATAGAAATACATTTTTTAAATTATAAATTATAAATTTAAATTGTGTAACTTTTCTTACAAGGTTTAAGCTTAATGGTAGGAGGGGGGTTCATCCTCGCGTGTAGGCCTCTCGTTCAATGTTAGCTTTCGTTTAAGAGTAGCATTCAATATCCCAACCTCTTTTTGGAGCATATTAGATACTATATGTTTATTATGTGGTATTGTTAGTATTGTGGTATCGAAAGAAAGTTATCGATACTCTACTTAGGAAAAGTATTGGAAGAAAAATATCGATGCCAAACTAGTATTTAAAGAAAAGTATCAATAACAGCAAGTATCAGAATTTTAATCTGGATTTTTTATCCAATAATAATAATAATTTCAACTTTTGCATCATATAATATTCTCATATTTATCTAAACATTGAAAATTATAATGATTTTTGATATTTTAAAACAAATTTTAAAAGATTCTTTTTTACTATCCAACTTCTTAAAAAAACTTTCAAAAGTCACTTATGGAAGGGGCCTTATTTAACTATCTCACATTCATCGGTTGTATACTCTATCAAGATATATTATCAACTATTGACAAACAATAGAAGAATGGCCGCTCTGTCCTGCTTCATCTACTTAAACAACACACATAAACCTTTCTGCTTGGGGCACCCTTGAGTTGACTAAGTTCATTGAGCTCTACAAAAGCTTATTTTGTTTAGTTTGTGATGACCATGCTCTTTGATAAAGGAAGGGGTGGTAGGTAGAGTGGTAGCTACTCACCCCGGCTCCCATCAGGCATCTCCCATCAGCCGGTGGCTGAATTGGTAAACAAATATGAAATAACAGCTCTGAATTATGATAAGCTAAAAGAAATTGAATGCTAGAGTTGCTTTTTGCTTGTCAAGCAGAAAATGAGTGAAAATTGAGAAATAGTTTCATTTGTTTTTCCTCCACAATCTACCATAGTAAACATTTAATCCCAGCATGACTGAAGATAGCAAAAAAGTTGTTTCTTTTTATACCAGAGTGTGAGTACTAATATGAGTAAAAGCATCAAAAAAATAGTATTGAGTAAAAAAACCCACTAATATTGATATTAGTAAATTATCAATACTTTTTTTCACATCCCTATGTATAGTGAAGAGCCTATTTTTGTACCTACAGTAAAAGAGAGGTTTAATCAATCACCACCAAAACAAAATTATTTTTACAGTATACAACAACAATAAAAAAAATATTTTAAAGATATTTAATTGATACAGAATCTACTCTAACTTTAAACGAGTGGATGCTTACCTTGGATCAAGTAAAGTTGCCATGGCCATAATAGGATTTCTTTCAGTCTTTGTGGGTGGATATCACCTCTTGAGAAAATGAAGTAAGTCATCTCTCATACAAATCAATTTAGGCCTATTTTCATGTTGAACTGCTCTTCAAAGGCTATTCATTATCGGTTTTAGCTCACTTATGTAACAACTGGCATGGCTAACTTTTATTGTTGTTTCTTCGAAATACTCTAATAAAATGACTACGTCCTCCATTAGTGCCAAATCAGCAATGGTATGATGATGGAGGCCTTTTAGTTGAAGCAAAAAATCATTAAATGCCCTTTTTTGTGGAGCTTTCTCTGCAGCATGTAGACTGTCGAGTTCCATCTAATGGGCTCGTCTTGAATTAAGTTATTTTCAGGAAGTTCAAGTTCTTGCTATGCTTTGGCAAGTAATTTGGATGAAGCTACTGAGTGCCGAAAGTGTCCTACAATTCGCTTACAATTTCTAACCAAGTTTGTTACGGCTTTTGGTACAAACAATCATCCTTAACAACTAGCTGCCAAGTATGAGCTAAGCAAGGAATAGTGGTTAGGCATGATTTTTCCAAACCATTTATCAAATTTGCTGCATTATCCCTTACAACAGAAACTACTTTATAGGATATTCCCCAATCTTCAAAAAGAGAATTCATAAAGAGGCTTATGTTTGAACCATTATGATTATCGTAATTGAAAGGAAAAGCATTCAAGGACAAATTCTTTCTTTCAAAGTCATTTGGTGATAAATGATTCATGCTCTCTGATAACCACAAAAAGGTAGTAAAACTGAGAGATTCCACATCTTTTAAAATACATTAACCTTCAACTTTATTTTATCAAATATTTTTTGTATATAATGTCTTGAAATATCTTGTATATGTGGTAAGATATACTAAGGCTCAAGCTTGTAGATCAAATGCTTGAATCCTATGTTTTCAACTACACTAAAGGGTTGGTATTAATCGACTAAAATCATTTCTACTATGCTCTTGGTGATATCTAGTGATTGTTTATTGTCTGTTAAAAATTTCTAGTTTTGTTAAACATTGATCTTTTGTACTGCTGTTGAAACTTGTTTTTGTGAAAGACTTTGCTGAATGGCTTGTTCCTTGCAATGGCTCATCTTAACTATGTCAAGGATTTGATACATCACCCTTTTCCACTTTGAATTTATGTATTGACTCTAAATGACATCTCAAATTACTAGTGTTAAATGAATGTGAATTGTTTCCACCTCATGGCACATTGGTATTACAAATGTTACAAGTTGCTAAATTTATGGATTCGATTTGACATATGGAAAAATATTGCCAAACAGCACTCTTCCTCACCATAATTGATAAATTTAACTTTGAAGATTTATACATTTGTGCTTTATGCACTTCATTAAAACAATCAATTTGTAAACTCAATTGATTTATGCTTTACTTAGCCACCTTGTATACAATTGATTTGTAGAGTGATCAATATATTTTCATGTTTTCATCCTTACACTATGGAGCATTGCTTTACTTGGTCAACTTTAAAATATATCAACTTATAAACTCTATCAACTTATAAACTCTATTAATATACATTTCCACAAAATTTTTCACTTTTAATGACATTATTGATGAATAGTTTTAAAGTTTAATTATAAGTTTATAACGAGCATTTTATTCTAAAATCAGCAAAATATGTCAAAAAAGAAAAGAATATTGATAATCTTATTTCTTAAAGCATTTAGCTAACTTCACATTTGTAACCAAGACACAAAAAGGCAATTTTAATACGGTACATTTTGATTGATATTAGCTTTTCTAAATCTTCTGGTGATATCACTGTTTAGGCATGTGTTCACTGTTTACTTGTGCTAAATTGCAAAATTTTGCTCTCACATTGATTAAATCAAATTTTACATAAACCTTGTGTCTCAGATTATAATATAGACTATAGACTTTAATATTCACATTTATGTGAAAATTAAAACCGATAACTGATAATTTACTGATATCAGCAGTTGCTGATAATGTTCGATATGGCAACTATCAGCCGATAATTCGATATGAAATATCCTATTGGACCATCCCTAATTTCAAGCCCTGAAATCCCCATCTCCAGCAAACCAGATTAGATGAGCCTTACA
This sequence comes from Timema californicum, assembly GCA_902141385.1. Lineage (NCBI taxonomy): Eukaryota > Metazoa > Arthropoda > Insecta > Phasmatodea > Timematidae > Timema > Timema californicum. Next base: position 22,491 of record CABFOW010003486.1, read on the forward strand.
TTTAGTGTGTGTGCCCACTGATATGTGTTTAAAGCATGCTAGCTTGGCCAAACACTTTTTTTCTCTTCTAGTGCCATATATGTCCATTATTGTTTGTTTTACAAACCTTGGATACTTTGGGCCTTGAAATGGTGGTCTCAGGGTGAGTTAAAATCAAACTTAAAGGTTTCCTTGTGAGTACCTATATTTATTTAAAGTTCAGTTGAGATTAGTTAAAATTTGGCACCATTTATTATTACCTCTTCAAATAGTCTTCTTTTAATAACTCTACAGGAGTAAGAATAAAGAAGATAGAGTTTAGAGAAAATGTACCTGCATACGCATTAAAGATAGTGGAATAGGTTTTTTTTATTACCTTCTTTACATTCAGTGGGAATTCAAGCCATTACCTTCCCATCACCTGCAGTTAAGTCTATGAGAGTGATATGTGTGCACTGATGCAGGTGATTGTGATTAAAAATATATATGAGTTTAAAAGTGAGATTAATTTATGAGTTTAAAAGATATAAGGTGCACTGCACACACAGATATGGAAACACAATAGTTTTAGAATATGCTATCTCTAACAATATTAACGACACAATTACTGATTTGGACCTAATTGGACACAATTTTTTCATACGCATACATTGAAAAACATTTTGAAATAAGTACTTAGCTCTAAGTAGAAGTGCCTAAACTGTGTTTTACTGTCTTCAACAGATTGATTCAAACAGAGTTCTCCCAAAATTTTATCTATAGCTACATATTTAAAAATATACATGACAAAATAAATAATCAAGTACTTCATACATATGTAGTACAAGTATTAAAATGTATTATCTAAGTATGTAGATTATTGAGAAACTTGTTTATCGGAATCTAAAAATATAATTAATTTTATAGATTCACTAAATTACTCAATACATTTGTAAATGGATTTCCTTGACTGCTCGTATAAAAGCTTATGTTAACACACTGGGGATGTTTGGGCTTTAAATATTTGTTTTCTACCCTCTCACTTGTTTGTTGGTTTGTTCATTGAGATGGTGGTAAGGGGTGGCTGCTACCTAAACTTTATCACACCTACCACTCTTGGAAACCTGTTATTCAGCTTTTCTTTACAGTTATTAACACGCTAAAAAGTTCACTTGGAAGTGCTGCTATCACTGAGCATTGCATCTAGCTATCACCAGTGTTCAAGGACACAACATGCTTAAATGAGCACAGTGAAACCTACATATTGCTGCGAAGCTGGTGTTTTCCTTTTATTGACTTGGGGCTACAGCCAAAATGACTTGGTGGCTTTTATTAAACCTTGATATTTATATGTTATATGGCCATGCTTTAAGGCAAAATTGTGTTTTTAATTCTGTCTATAAAAAGGCAATTTATGGATGATTTTTGATTTTTTAAATGGCTTGCACAATTTGTTTAACATGATTACATGGGAAATGTTTTACATGATAAATAGCACTGTATTTTTGTTTTGTTTTTGTAGAAAAATTTGTTTAAGGGTAGTTTACTGAAGATTGAATTTTGAAAATTAGATTTTTCTTTGCGGCTCAAATAATTTTTTTAAAAATGGGTATGGAAAGTGTTTTACATGACAAATAACACTGTGGACTTATTTTTTCAGGACAAAATTTATTCAGAGGTAGATTAGTGATAACCAATTTTAGAAAGGCTAGTTCCAAAATATAATTAACTTTGATAAGTAAGCCGTATGTACAATTGGTATTTTACAATTTTTTAAATATCCACTCAGTTTCATTTTACTTTTAAATCAACTGTAAGGTACATAGTATTAGTCAAGTAACATTTTGTTCATAATTAAGGATTTGCATATCAATCATGTTATTTTATTGACTGTCATTGGGTTTCTATAATAATAGAAAAGATTGTGTCATATGTTTGAAATAGCTTATTTTATTTTTCAGGCTCTCACTCAGCAAATTAGAAACTTGAACTTAATGGAGTATCAAAGCAAAATTCTTCTCCAAAAAAATGGAGTTGCTGTTCAAAAATTTAAAATGATTGAAAATGTTAATGAAGTAGATGATAATCTTAAGAATTTTAGTAAGTATACATTTTAAATTTCTATTTAGATTTTTGCATATTCTTATATATATGCACGCGCGCACACACACACACACACACACACACACACACACACACACACACACTATATCTGTGTGAGTGTGTATTTTGGCTAATTGAAGTTAGTTGTTAAAGAGGCTTTATTTATTACACATTATTGCTTCATAGGTTTGAGACTTCTTTAGAATATTGAACTCAAGCATAAATATTAAGATTGCTTAATCACATGTTGTCATTAGTCTAGAGGAGTTTTTGTAATTTAGTTGGTTGAGTTTTGATATCAACATTGACACAAGTTTCACACAAAGTTGAAGGATAATACAAACTTTTTTTGTTTTTTATTATTTATAAACATGCGGATGAGGAAATATTTGCTTCAACATGATTATGTTGTTTATATCTTACATTTATACTCCCTGTAACCACCACTCTCCTTTCCCTAGGAAATAAACTACCTTATGAGTTGTGTAGGAGGCCTAGGTGTTCCTTAATGTTGCGAGACTTCAATGAGGTCTTAGGAGGGGTACAGTTTTAAAATATTTAATTTACTCAGTACTACAGGAATTATGGCTTTTAACCTTTTACCTCTAGTTTGTAAAGTGGTCAGGGTTTTAGGCCCTTAGCTCTCAACTTTCATTTATAAAATTATATTAGTCTTTCCTTTAGTTTACATATTAATACACTCAAGTTACTGAGAGTACTAAACTGATAAATACATTGTTCTTTTCCATTCATCTAGGCCTAATTTATTTCTTATTATTACTATCAAAGGGTTAATTATAAGAAAGTGTGGGGTTTTATGGTAATTATAAGTTATGTAAATCATAACCAAAGTTGTAAGCAATATATGTTTCAAATTTCAATTCATTAACTTCATTTTCAGGCCTTTAAATTTATAATCTAATAGTTTTTCATTATTTAAAGTCTTTGTTGGAATATTCGAGTCATCCAAATTTATTACTTTTACTTTTCATTTTAAGCATCGTGCAATGTATTAATAGCTGAACCCGGAAGCTGGGAGACGCACCTGTTCTTGCACGTGTGGTCTTTCAGGGGAGGGGGAGGTTTTGGCGCGGACTCCTGGCCAATCAGTGCCTTTGGTTTAGCGTCTGTGTTTGACCTTATCTGGAAGGAAAGCGTCAGACGCGGACACTGGCCGGTTAGCACGCGAAGAGTAGACACGGGAAACTAGCCGTTTAGTACGCTAAGAGTATAGACGCGGACACTAGCCGTTTAGCACGTGTAGAGTCTCGAGATGGGAGAAAGTAGAGGTAGCCCAGGTGGCTAAATAGTTATCTTTAGCTCTGTCTTAATTATTTCATGTTACTAAATTAAAATATCCTCGGTAATAATATGTAAAAGATTTATTATAATAAAATTTCTATTTCCAATGCTACGATAAACAACATCTTTTTAAATCGACTGTATACCTCTACCCCCACCATTATCTAAATAACCCCGAGATGTTCTACCGAAACTGACTGCCGTGGACAACGAACCTAAGAAGAAGATGACAACGCGAGGCCATTAACAACAGCTGATGAGCGGAGATGGCCTGACTAGTTACAAAAATGGCGCCATAACGTGGGGCTAGTAACCAAAACTGATCACATGCAGACGACGGGTTACAAGTTCCTGTTGCTTATTTACTTTTCACATTTTTTATATACTACTCTCACTTGGCATAGCTTTTCTTTGTGACTTATCCTCTAGGTTTATTTGTATTCTTAGTTTTAGGCTTCTTAGCTTTAAAAGGTTATGCTTCAATAGGCCCTTCTGGTGATATGACCATTTTTATTTAAACATACCACTTAATTGTGATAAAAATATTAAATTTATCAATGTAATTATTCAAAACTTAATTGCAATAACATAATTAATTTTGTCTGCTATGTATATGGTTATAATAAATAAAACTTGTTTTTCCATATACTGATAGTAATACATTTCTTTTCCCCACATAAACATCCACAAAGAACAAATTGTATAACCTAGCTATAAAGATTAGTTAACAGGTTCTAATTAATGTTAAAGTTTCAACTAGCAATTCCTTACCACTAAATTTAACCTCTGACACTTCGATATTCTTTAACAGTGTATTATTATTATCATCATCATCTCAATCTCAACTTTTAAGCATGATCAGGGAAATACATAAAATTGTAAGAGCATAATTATTTTAAGGTTTATTCTGGCAGGAGGTTAACCGATTCTTATACATTTCCTTGGAAGTCAAGAGTATTGGGTTGCCTTCCTGCTGAGAATAGCACATAGCTCATATAGCTTCATTCCGTTGACGAGAGAGCACGGTGCGACCAATGGAACTTTGGACTGGTGTGAATCGAGATCAGAATGTTTGTGTATGAGAAGAACACACGGCTGTTGACTGTTGGAAGCCATGCTGAATGCATGTGTGGTAGGGTTGCCGTTAGAGAAGTGACGACTTAACATGTGATCTGGCGGTTCACCTCGGCCGGAGGTTCGATACCGGGTCTCTAGGTAGTTTTCGCGAGTCCCGTGATCGCGTATGCTCCCTTGTCATGGGGGATTACCTCACTTGTAGTTCCAGAGTGTTTATAAATGTATAACTCGGTGTGAGTGGAATGACTTCGTTACCTAAGAAAACAGGATGAAGGCTAACGTTAATATTTACCATCATTCCCTTGGATGAAGGATGGTAAATTGCATTGTAGACAATATTACCTGCGACATGTTCTGTTAGGACTTAGAACATGATTTTTCCTGGGCCAAAGACAAATTATCTTTTTATCTATCTTTGCTTTCAAAAATGTGCTATTCATTCAAATTAATTCCATATATATTAACCAAATATTAATTAAATGGGAAGAAATTCCATCAGCATTGTATTAACATAATTACATAATGTATTACACATAATTTGTAACACACAAAACATTTTATTAACATAATTAGTGTCATAACATTTGGAAGAAAAAAGTTTGCTCACTTTTAAGCCTGTGTGAATCAGAAAATTGGAAAGATTCGAATTTGATTTGAAATATTGAATCCAAATCTTACTAAGAAAATGTATAATCTTAATTAGGGAAATATTTGGATGTGATTCAAAATTATGAATCTATATAAATCCTAGATTCAAATTCAATGGGCTCAGCTGAAAATTGGAATCTATAATTCATACTTGTCTAGTAAATCAACACACTCAGTCCAGAAACCAATAGCTTAGTAAAGTGAATAGAGAAATTAATTTGAGTTCCTTCTCATAAAGGAATCATATGAATGACAATTGTTTGTGATGGAGACTATCTTTTATTTTAAAAAGGTATTTATGCCCACCTTTTTGTAAATATTAATCAATCTTTGTACTACAATTGAAAAAAAATTGTCTAATCTTTATTCGATTTTTCAGCTTTATGGATTAAGGCTAGGCTTTATTGATTTAAAAAAATAAATAAACCTAAAATGTGTGTAGCATGATTATCAACATTTTCATGGAAATATTTTATAATAGGATTGGATTCGGAAACTTAAACATAGTAAAATATTCAACATAGATTCAATTTGAAACTTTATCATAGTAAGCCTAAAATAAATTATTCGATTCAGATCTGAATATATTATTATAATAAAATATTTGTTCCAATTTCTTTTGACTATGATAGTCGACTAGGATTCAATTTAATAAATTTATCACGGAAATTGATTAGACATTTTTTAGGCATGAGATCCAATTCGTTTTGGACTCTATTCTAAATTGTCTTTAACCATGAGATTTGATTTGTATTTGATTGGCTTTGCACAGGCTTAGTTAATTTGCTTCATGTATAGTTTTAAACAAAGACATGATATGGCATGTAACAACAGTATGAAATAGTAGCCTCTTGCAAACAAATGAGAATTAAATCAGAAATAAAGAGAGTAAGCACATTGGTTTCGTATGTTTCTTAAGACTTAGTGTTACAGGTTGATGATGGCAGACAGAGTGAGATGGAAATGTAGTAAAAAAGTATTAGGGGGCGGAGGATTAAAAATGAAGTGAAATGAGAATGGGATTTAAGAAAGGCCTAATGCCCAAGGGTGGTGTTGGGCTCTCACTGCCTCTTATCACTGCAGCTCCCACTGAACTTTTCTTAAACCTTTTCCATTCCACCTCTACACTTTTCATTTCATCCTTTAGCATTAAGTGGGGGTATAGGGAGGACATAAGAAGCAAGGCTAATGGTATGTTCATGTAATGACTAATGAGGATGGAAAAGGAGAGAATACCAAAGAGCATGAAGGAGATGAAGTATATAGACAAAAGTCTGCAAGGGAAATCATGAAAGCGATTGTAGGAGCAAATAACAGAACGTGGGCAAGTGAGAGGATGAAGGATAGAGGAAGAGGGAGGCATTTTACTAAACTGACCAGGCGACAGGCTGAAATCGTAATAATGATATCTTTCGGAATTATTTTTTGTTTGATTTATTGATGGTTGCTGTGTAAATTTAAATATAAGAGAAAATATTTAGCTCTTGTTTTATGAAATGATTTATAATTGTATATGGCTTGGAATAAGATAGTGGAATAATCTGCATCCAAATTTTTTCAGAAAATTTTCTTCTATTTCGATGTTTTTGAAATATTTTATTGATTGTATCTTTCAATATATAAAAGTCTTCTATTTTGATGTTTTTTACTCAATGTTTCTTTTAATATAAAGGTATCACTAATTGCTAAATGTGTTTTATTTAGGTACATTTTGATAGATAAATGTGACTTCTCTGTATAAGTACACTGTTTTCCTTGTATATTGTCATATATCTATGATAGCTAGTAGTTGTACATAAAATCTGTGTTACTTAATGATTTGAAAATTTAAGCTCTTGGTCATAAAAGGCAATCAAATGATTATTGTTTGTAATTTTGTTATATTTAATTTGTGAATGTTTTGAAAATTGTGAATATTTAAAAAATATATTTGTCTTGTTCTATTTGTGACTATTATGAAAATATACTTCACAAGTTTCTTTGGTGACTCTTTCTAAAATTACTCTAGGAACTTTATTTAAAATATACTGTTAGGATGGTAATAAATATGTGTGAGATTCAGAACCAAGAAATAAAAAGTTTATGTGAGTTGTAAAAATTTCATACATAAATGATTCATATACAAAAATATCAATTTTCAAAGTCCAGAATTTTTGCAAAATGGGATAACATTTCAATTGTTTCTTGTTTTTAAAACTGTTTTATAAAATATTTGATTGTTTAACCCTTATGACCTATATTTTCTTATTCATTATAAACAAAGCTTGATTGACTTTTTAATTGATTTCTGAAAAATGAGCTTTCTCTTATAGATAATAGATATAATCCTGATTTAGTGTCAAATTGTTCATGACACCAAAACACACACAAATGCATGCACACACCTGTTAATACAAAAGGGGATTGTTTAAGGAGATCTGGTAATAGCAGTTTGTGAAAATTTATAAAACTGCATACTGATTTTTTTAGTACCGCACCTTACTACCCATTCAGGCTGTACGCTCATGTAGTTATTATGCTAATGGGCTAGGAATGAGGAAGGTTGAATTTAGAGTAAGTGTAACTGCATTTATGTGGAGAGGGTGAGCCATTTGCCAAAACCACTCATTACACCCAACTGGGATCGAACCACAATCTCCCCATCATTTGCGGTCTAGTCTGTAGCGATTAGTGCCTAAGGTCATATGGCCACCAAAGTAGGTTGCTTACTGCTGATTTTAATATTACTCCTACCCACATCACTGTACATGTGGGCTAAAATGTCCAGTTTGTTATTATTAGCACAGCATCTTACTACCCGTTCGGGTTATATGCACTTACACTAATGTATAATAGTAGGGTGATTGTGAGATGAAATGAAGGACCTACAGTTTAACGTGGAATCCGAACCACGGTGGAGGCCTGACATTTCCCACATTCACAAGTTGTGATCTTAATACAAGTCTTGTTCCAGTTTGTTGATGGCAATGTTGGGACTATAATCTCTGATGGGTGTACTTTGCGAGGTTATTAATAATTGTTATACATTCTCCTCCCATGCACACGGGTGTTAATTTCCTCTAAAATTTTACTTTACTCAACCCTTCCCCCCTCCCCAAATAAAGATGTAATTTCTTCTCATCTGAGTTTGGGAACCCCAGGTCAAGAACCCATGCTTTAAAGTGTAGATGTAAAAAAGGCTAGATCAATGGAAATGGACCCACATCACCAGAAAGAGAGAACCGAAAAAACCCCAGTTAAAGTTATGTTTTGAAAATCTCATCCAACCAGGATTTGAATTATGGCCTCCAAGAGTGTTTTCTAGGGAGCGCCTGATAGAAAATATTACTATAATCAAACTCGGGGGTGGGGGGGTGTCTGGACCCCAAACCCACAATTTCCACACCCTTGCCAACTGTGGAGACTGTAGAATTTAAATGTTTAAACACTCAGTCATTAAAATCATTGATCAAATTATTCTTAAAGGAAATTTCTGAAATGTATGACATATTCACGTTTTCATATCTATTTAATATAGCCATTTTTGATTTATTTGAATTTAAAAACATTAGTCACAGTAAACTACTTTAAAATGAACAATTTTTTCCCTGAAAAATAATTATTTAGCGATAGGCCTATTTATCATGTAAAACACTGCCTAGATATCAAAGTTGAACAAAAACGTTAAAGCCATTTTCGAAATATTTTGAATTTAAAAAATAAGTCCTATGTAAACTACCTATAAATCAATTCTTTTCTGAAAAACAAGTATTCATTGCTATTTATTTGACAAGCCTAAGATAAACTTTCCAAACAAAATTGTTACATCAATTTTCTAGGAAGATATAATTCTCAAAAATTAGTAAACTACCCTTAAGAAAATTTTCTCCCAAAGAATAGGCATGCATTTTTTATTTGATATGTAAACACACCCAGAATATCCAATTTAGAATTAAAGTTTAAAAAATGGCCCAAGGTAATACCATACAATACCTAAATATCAAGTTTTAACAAAAGACTTCAAACCGTTTCGGTTGTGGCACCAGGTACAAACAGACCAACCGATGGACAAACAAAATTTCCAGATTAACTTTTTTGAGTTTGAAGGCACACTAAATATCATTATTCATTATAATCACAAGGTTGAATCTTTTCACAAAGCTTGAAGGGGTGAATGATTATAACTATGGACATGAGCCGTATCTCGACCCCAAGCATGTGATAATTACTGGAAAGCTCAATGGTAGAGTATTGGCGTGCAAAGCCAAAGGTCCTGGGTTTGATTCCCATGTCCAGCTGTCATTATTCAATCTATTTGATCAAATATAATGTTGTTAATATTAGCAACATTGACATAATATTACCTGTGCCATTGAGCACATAATCAAGATCATTGAGTATGGTTTGCTGTTGACGGGAACGTTGGGGTTTGAACTCTGACCGAGTGTATTAAGGGTTGTTTTTCCTAAATGGTTTCCCACATTCCATGCAAATGTGAGTATATTTCCTCTATATTCTACATTTATACAACAATAGTGTAATTATTATTTTACTTAGACGTATAACCAAATAGGTAGTGGAACACTGAAATAAAAAGTTAAAAAATTCTTCTTCTCTTTTGGTCTCTCATAGGAAATAGTTTCTGCTGGGTGTTCTCTTATTAACCAGGTATCAAGTTTATATCTACGTTTTTTAAGATTTGACATATTTTTGTGTAATTAACAGTAATATTATATTAGCAACAGGTCACTAGTCTTTTACCTCTAATTCCCTTCTTGCAACACAACCATGATTTAACTATAAATGCTGTTAAAATTGTTAGTACGATTTCAAACTTTTTATTGTTACAATATAATGTTTTGAGACAACAGACTTATTGAAAAAATGGTTAGTAAACACACTTAACATAAGTTACAAACTCCAAATCTGACAGTTGTTCTTTTATTTAAGCTGCTCTTTCCTTTTGTTAATTCCTCAAGTAAGATCTTACATGTGATAGCAAACACTTATGCCTTCTTTTCTTGGACCCCACTTACTTGGCTCATTTCACTAAACATCCTTTGTTTTCCAATATCATATTAAATTCAGGGCAGTAAAGGTATTTAAAATGTTGACATCGCTAATTTTACATTCAGAAGAATTACAAGCTGCATCAAGAAGGTGAATGTGAATATTAAAATATTAACTAACCTTTATTTGTTTGATGACATATACAATTAAAACTGCAGTTAAAGTAAAAAAAATCCAACATAAGTTTTTATATGGAGTCCGAACCGCTTGAACCCTCCTCCCCCTTTCTTCGCTCTTGTTGGCCTCCCTGTTAATGATGACCAAGTGCTTTACATCTTTGATTGCTCAGGTTTTTTTAGCATCGCGTCTTACTACTCATTTGGGTTATAAGCTGTCAGGAATTACTGCTGGTGAATTTTAATCAAGATGATCTCTATACTAAATCAACAAAATCCACAAAATCCACAAAAACCTCAAATTAAAAACTAAACTTTGTAATAAAATTATCAATCCAGGTGGACTTCCGACTCTGCCACCTGTAGGCACTAGATTATTTGCCCCCTTCTAAATCCTCGTCTACTCCCTAACCCCCATCATGCACCCACACACACATACCATATAAAAGTGCTCTCTGTGGAGTAACACATAAAAAGTGGTTACATTATTTGATTATTTATTATATTTAGGTTTTAAATATAGTAAGAATCTAAGCAAAAACTTAAAAGTTAAATACATACTTTCACACTATCACAACACAAACATTAAAAATATCAAGTTTCCATTAGTAGTCTGTAGAAAATGTTACTACAAATAAAATATTACAGAGCCCCTACACAATCAGTCAGACTGTCAGTCCACATCAGTATTTACAACGAGACCACACACGGTCAGTCTTTGTGTTATTACTTTTTATCAGTCTCAGCTCCTGCATGGCATGTGCAACAACATGGATGATAAGAAAAAGGCATGTGCAGTGTATGTTTGCTGCTGAAACTAAAGGAAATACTGACTAGGGTGCACACAATCATTCTTACTGTCAGTGTCTCCCACCACTTGCAAAACTGATGGACTAATACTGATGTGATCAGAAAATTAGGATCACATTAGTATTTTCATAAGTCCATCCGTCAGTCACTTACTTTATTAATAATGACAGTCTGATCGTGTAGGGACCCTATTAGCATGTACTCAATGAGAAAATAGTACATAATATCTTTCGCCTTGATTTCTGCTGAGCGAATTGGTCGATGATGCCAGACAAATACATTTTTCCTTCAATTGGGGCAATTGCCTGTTAATTAGGGCAATCCTCTGTCATGTTGGTACGTAGATAATTTTTTACTCTTCTCAGCCACAAAAAGTACATTCTTCTGTGCTGCAGTCAGAAGCTAGAGTACATGTGTAGGGCAATGGTAAACATTTGGGTAGATCACCTGTAGTTCCTCTTTTCTTATAAACTTACACAGCTCAAGATGACTTAGTTTCTTCTCAAATGAGTGTTTATTAGAAGATGAGCCTTTAAGTGCACTAGTGTATCCTCAATGTATTCACAGGCACACTTGTAACACAATAGTAACACTAATGCTTTTAAGTGCTAATTAAGAAGCAGTTTTACCTATATCCACCCCTACACTGCTACCTGTATTGTTCTGCCATGCCACCTTGTTGTGGTTGCTAATAAGTAATGACTACTGGCCTTGATACATTGGGGATGGGGGTGGCTAGCAGGATAAAGTATGACTCATTCATCACTTCTACTCCTTCCACCATATGTGTCAACCTCGTCATTAACTTCATTGCATGAAAGACAAGGCCACATCACAAAAAAACACACACACTGAAGCTATAAAACTATTTTACCCAGCGGAAAAAAATTTCCGCTATGCAAAATCTGCCGCCCCTAAAATTTTCCGCTGCAGGCACATGCCTACTAGGCCTATGCCTAAATCCGCCCCTGAACAAATATATAATTAGGACTAGCCCAGCTGGCTCTACACATGAACTATACTTAAACATACAACATTTTTCAATATGTTTCATTGTCCAATCGCAATTTACATATTAGAAAAATAACAATTTAAATATAATAAAACAAGTTGCCAACAATAATAGTTACAATTTTTTTAAATCCAAGCAGATGCAATGAAATCCCTTAAATAAAAAATTCAAATTAAACAAACCCCTAATACAGCTCCAAACATGATACACAAATCAATTGAAAAATAGGCCATAGCTCCACATTAAATTTCATCTTCAAGGAAACTTATGAATTGATAAACATTAAAAAATTTATAGCCTCAAAATTTATTCCAAATCATTAAGTCAATAATACAAATATACCTAGATTAATTAATTATGAAAAATCTGTTTTGTTAAACTCAAATGTGTAAGCAATACAACTTGAAGACAGTTAAGAAGTTAAAAATCTCCTTCTACAAAGAATTGTAGTGGTGTTGATGCTACAATAAACACGGGCATTGTCTACTCTCTGGAACTGGAACTGCGTCCTCCCACCAGTTCCGACAAATTTTCTCACTATTGTGAATGCAAGAAACTTTGACTCCCTCCCCACCCCCGTCAGTCCTTTAGCAAGATGATGTCACACAACCAGCATGGCCCCAAGGTCCTATACTTGGGCTGAAACCTTTAGTTTCTTCAACAGGGTGATGCACTGGCTGCAAGACCGAGTCTCGCCCATGAGCTTCTTGAATTCTCCAGACTTTGATGAATTCACACCTGCATTGATTTTTTGAGACCTTTTTACAACTGAAGAGCGATGATTCTCCTAGCATTATGTCATGTCCTTCCTCATCGTGGCCAATCCCCCCCCCCCCTCTNCCCCCCCCTCTATTTAGTTTCCTAAATTGTTGCTTTTCTGGATGTTGTGTTTATATTCAGCTGCTCCGCCACATAGATGGTATACTTGGTCTAATGTTTATACACATTAGAACTTGTAGAGACCATCTATTCAGAATTATTACACTTTCAAAATTATATTGCTATTACCCACCTCGGTGCTGTAGTTAGCTAACACACTAGTTTTGTGTTGAGCTAGACAGCCGAGGACGGGAAGATCGAGGTTCAAATCTCCCTCGGGTGAACTGGGGTGGGTTTTTCCTAAATGGTTTTACACTCTTGCTCCACACATAAGTGGGTTTACTTCCTCTATATTCAACCTTCCCAATTCCTAACCCTTTAGCATATTTAGTACCTAAGCATATAACCCAAACGGGTGCTAAGTATTATATTGCTATCTGATGGTGGGTTAAATTTTTGGAGGAGCTATTCTTTTCTAAGATGTCCCAGTATTTTCTAAGCATGTATATAAAAGTTTGGCATGTACTTATATTATGAATACTATATTTTGTATTTATTTCCCCGAAATGTTAATTTATGACAGGCAAAGAAAGAAATTCTTATCATGAATCTCTGACTCTGCTGGTGACAGCATACAATTCTAATATGCTATAAAAATTATAAAAGACACTTATTAACATTTGGGTTAATATGGTTGTGTAATGTGGACAAATTGGGTTTTTTTTCTTTTCAAAATCCATTCTATTAAAATAAATGGAACCAAACCTGTTATCCCCACTGATAGACAGGGAAAACCCATGGCATCCCTGCTACTCATGCTTGCATAACTTTTTTTTATTTTAAATTCAGCCCTTATTGTCTCATCTTTAGACATATAAGCAAGGTTCTGATACTGTCTCCAGTTCATAAAAATTAAGTTATTTGGTATGGATTCCTTTTCCAGTTTTAGTCCCTTCTCCTTAACTAAACATTATGTCTAGATGTATTTAGAATCCTTCACTCATCATCTCCCAATTCACCCTTTTTATTCTTCTCGCAGTTAAAATAAATTCCTTTCATCCCTTCTTCTTCACTACTTACTCTTTCACATAAACCAATATATATCTCTTTGCCCCCTCCCACCCTTTCTTCTTCCCTCCTCACATTATCATTTTCACTATTAAAACAAATTTCCTTATCCTCATCCTTTAATCTCTTTTCTCCATAGTATCCCCATTCACTCACATTTTTTCATCCCTTCCTTGCCTTAACCCACTTTGTTTTTCTCCTCTTCACTTAATCAAAACCAATAGCTTCCCTTTATAACCATAATATAAATGAGATACTGTGCTAAAATCTCAATATTAAATATATAATGAAAATATTTAGTGTCAAAGTAGTACTAGGATTGTTATTTTATTAGAAAGTATAATTCACATAACTCTACACTAACCTACTTTCTTCTTTATACCTTTTAAAATGTTGTAAATTGGTCTTGTCATACTTTTAAATAAAAATTGAACACTACTATTAATAATGAAATGTAAATTTTATTACATTATTTCAAATTTGTTGTTTTTCAGAAGTGGATGAATATGTTATCAAAGCTCAAATTTTAGCTGGAGGTCGAGGTCTAGGCTATTTTGATAATGGTTTCAAAGGTGGTGTTCATATAACAAAAGAGTGAGTATTTATTAACTTTCTATAAAGTTATTCTAACAGACAATACAAATACATTGAATTAATAGGTGATATCTAGTAAAAGACATGTTCATTTCTTAAATGATAATTTGTTTACTAACATCTTCAAACACATTTGACTAAAATAATGTACACATAGCTTTGTATTAACTTAATTTGCATTAATTCTTTGTACAAACCACACATTTTATGAGATTAAAGTTCTTCTTGAACTATTATTTACTTGTGAAAAGCTTGCATAGCATTTGACACAGGATTTGATACAAATGCAAATTGTAGTTACACCTGCCGCAGAAAAACAACTGTGACAGTTTATTTAAAGTTCATTTAATATTTAAAAACTTAATTGCTTTTAATATTGAAAATGCACAAAATATGTTCTGTACACTATAAATGGCTTCAAATCTTTGTAACTAATTAATATCAAATGGACCAGGTATCAAGAAACAAAAATTAACACTAAAGGAATAATTTTATTAAAAAACTGCAATTTAGAATGTTGTTGCTGAGTTTTTAATATATGTAACCATCTTTTCTACAATTTCAGTCACAGTTTATACATCAACAATCTAAAAAATAATATCACAGTGTTGTATATTATAAAATGTTAATTATATAAATTATATACATGACTATAGAGTAGTTGAGTCACATGACTAGAGCAGTTGTGAAATATTGTGACCAAAATATAAATGAGTGTAGAGAAGGAGAAGAGGCTTTTTTTTTGTTTATATTCAATTATGTATTGTATAATTTATAGTCAAATAAAGAAATAACTGAATACAAACATAACATGCTGTCAGAAGTGAACGGTGTGTTTGTTAAATTAGTTTTCTAATGGAGAGTTGGACACAAATATACGACCAAGTGGTTAACTTTAAAAATTGTGTTAATAGTAAAACAAAGTTGTTCGATGTAGCGTCATTGAAGTTAACATAAAAAATAAGATGACTGAAGTCTTGAAGAATAAGATTATCATAATGAACACCGTTTTTCGCCCACCTCAACTATTAGAACTAACCGACAACATATCGGAAAACTGGCGTAAGTTAAAACAAAGATACACACTGTTTATGGAAGCAGTAGGAAAAACGAAAGAACTACTAAAATAGCCATTCTACTGAATTTGATTTGTGAAGATGGACTTGAGGTCTACAGGAGAACAACAGGAGAGCAACATGAGAAGATAAGGATAAACATGAAATTATCCTTAAAAAAAATTTGAACCACTAAAAAATGTAATTTTTGAAAGATATAAATTCTTCAATATTCACCAGAAAGAAGGACAAATGTTTGAAAGCTTCCTAACATAACTACAAACCTTTGCATCTACATGTGAATTCAAGGAAGAGGATTCTCTCATAAGGGACAGGATTATCTTGGGAATCCAAGATAATAATCTTCAAGAGTGCATGCTTCGAGAGCCGGACCTAACTAAAGTGTTTTGAACTTAAAACTTTGTTCAAAATGGTAAATTATTGGTTAAATTATTATTTTTTTCAAAAACAAAACCACCACCCTCAAAAAATCACTGTACAAACCAAAATGGATAAAATTTAACAACACTGGTAAATAACCAAATAGAATCAACAACACTATTAAATACACATATTAAAACTTGCCTTTGAAATCAAAGCTAAATAAAACCAATCAATATAACAAAACAGTACTTACAAAATATCCTACATTTGCAAAGTTTGTAAATAGTCAGTAAATGATAAAAATTTGTGTTATTTGAACGCTTTGGTAAATTTGATAATGATACATATTCTATAAACTTCAGGTCAGGTCAGGTCAGCTCTTTACAGTGAAGGTTGACTAATTGCCCTGGATATTAATTCATTAGCTATAGAGTTCATGTTTAAGGAGCTAGTCTCCCCTGGGAGAACATTCAGAAAATCAAGATGTTTCAAGTGTTTCTGGACCATTGTTGATCTCAGGTAGTTTTTTAATCTTCTCAGGCTTCAAAATGATCTCTCTCCCCTGAAAATTGACACAAGGATCATCAGGAGTTGGACGAACTTCACAAGCTCTGGGAGCATGTTCTTCATTTGTAGTTTTTTTTTTTTAATAATGTCAACCACAGATGCCACCCTGCCAGCACATGTGTCTGTGTAAAACCACTTTTTCTTTCTCCATCAATATCATCATTACAATGTTCACTGAAATCCTGAAACTCATTTCTCATGTCAGGAAAAAAAAGTATTTGGCTTCTACCAAAAAAGTCAATCTTGGGTTTGAATCGGAGGCTCAGGCACTCTATGGTTGTATCGACGACTTGATTGAAAACATGGGGCCTGTTTGATAAAACTACAAGTCCACAATTTACAAGCTACAACTGGATGTTTTACACTTGTAAATAAAAAAGAGTTTCATTAAGAAAATGGTTTGACTTGTTAATTTTTGTGCACTGGAAGATATTTTAAAAGTCAGTTGTTTTATTTACAAGTAAAATATGAATACATACAAGATAGTTTTCATTGTTACAGCAACCAAAAGTACACAAACCATTTTGAAAGGGTGACAGTTTTAGTTAGACATTAAGCCATCAGTTATTAAAAATAATTATGAATATATATACATTTTGTTTGAAATGTCCTGAATTTGATTTATTAATAAAATAAAGTTATGGAATAGGGCACATTATATTAATGTTCTTTATTTTTGAGGTTCAACATTACTTTGGGGCATTGTGTAGGCCTAATATATTCTTTCCATAACCAAGACAGTTGATGATCTACTTTGTACAACAAAAATGGTCTATATTTTTTAATTGTTGTAATAATTGTCAATAAACTCATTCAAGCTCATTCATATATGGCCATCTCCTAACCTCAATTATCACTAGTCTACACCTCATCATAAGTCTATTGACATAAAATTCATGCTACTTAAAATATTTACACAGGCGATTTATTCATTGAAGTGATATACTGAACCACTGATGTACAAATAACCTTTTAAAATTAACTTTTAAAGTATTTTACCTACTTTCTGAGACTTATAGAGAATACTTATTGATTTACAAGTGTTATAAGCTCTAAGTACCATTGTGAAACCAAACTATAGACTTACTTGTAAAACTCACTTTTGAATTGTAAAGTTTCACTTATAGCTACAAAAGTTTATTTCTTGCATATAGAAACACAATTTGATCATTTCTTACAATTTTCAAGTGAATTCTCTTGTAAATTGTATACTTGTGACTTTATGAAACAGGTCCCTAATGATAGCATTCCTTTGGGGGTGGTGAATGGAAGAACGTCTCTGTTGCTTGAATAATGTAATTGGTGAAGAATCTTCCTTTTTCTTGGTAGCCTCGGCTGTGCAACACTTAGATTTTCTGATTTCGAGTCTGTATCATCCCAGAAAGCTTCACACTGTGTTCTGAAATTTCTCAGGAATTCAATCAACATAACAATAAATTTATTATACATGCATGTTTACGTAGCATTGTGTGGAAGGTAGTGATATAATATAATACATTAAGAAATAGATCCTCATATTTGTCATTATGGAGCATTAAAAGCATTATTAGGTGTTAAAGTGTGAGTTATTTTTAAATGGGTACAAGTCGATGAGTTTTTTTTTCTTCAGAAATATTTTGGAAATGAATTTGACAGTACATATACCTAATCACACCATTCCCTTACGAGAGAGGCAAGAAACTGTGCCTATAGTTCAAAAGACAAAAACTCCATACTTAAACCTCTATCCTTGCATACTCCCTTTACTTCAACAACATCCATACACCAAATAATGCATGCTCTTTTATTCTCAAAACTTTTAATGTTCCTTTTTTTTTCCACATTCTTATACCACATTTAGCCACATCTTACATAGCCTACCATTTCTTTTGGTCCACACACTCTACCTTTGCATATTTGCTTCATCACTCGATCCAAACTCATCCTCTCAACATGCCAAAACCAATGTAACACACTTTTTTCACATTAACTTATTGGATTCCCTTTCAAACAACACTCCTTCAACACCCATTCATTACTGACTATGTCCATACGACTTTTTCTACATATATTTCTTAAATATCTCATTCCAACCACATTCAGCTTGATTTTGTGTTTCTCCTGTCAACCACATGCTTCACATCCATAAAACAATCTTGGCGTTAGCACACTTTTATATACTGCCATATTTGCCTCTTTCAATACAACTTCATTATTTGCAAAAGTCCACATACATCCAACTACTCTCCGAGATGCATTCACTTGTCTATCAATTTCACCATCCATTATTTTATTTTTACAGAACATTCTGCCCAGATATACTAAATCATTTACTTGTTATAACCATTTGCCATTTATACTAAAATGGCAATCATTTCCTGATCTGTCCTTATCAAAGACTATCACTTTAGTTTTGGAGACATTTATACAAATATCCATTTAGCCTGTCGCCACATTCAAACGGTTTAGTGCAATCTGCTTTCATTCTCAGCGGTTAATACAGCATCATATGAATATAACAGAACTCTTAGAGTCACATTGTCCATTTGTACACCAACCGCGTCCTCACACATATCCCTCACATCCATGAATACATTAAACAGCCATGGAGACATAACACAACCTTGTCCAACATCCTGTTCAATGTCAAACTATTTGTCATTGCCTATCCTGCAAAATTGACTTATTGGAACTCATTCTCTTTTGAAAATAAGTAATTAAATTATAAGGTATAAATAGTAATTCAATGATTTCAAATCATTACAGTTCACGCGTTGTAATGGGTCAAATTCACTATCTTATAATTTTTGTATACTGTTGTTAAGGTAAAGTAATAAATGTATGGGGCTGAAATTTAGTACAACTAGACATTCATATGAAAGTACACAGTGAAGTATTATTATTATTACCGGCATTATTAAAAATACTAATAATAATAAAATACTTAAAATATTAATAAATCCATGAATCATTATGATTTAAAAAAATTGAATCACTATATATTATAATTATACATTTGTTAAAATTGCGCAATAAATTCCTATTGTCAAAAGACTTTTAATTAAATTCACATGTCTACAGCACTTTGCTAATATAGAAATAAAAATGATGTCCATGAAAACTCGCATCTTGAATTGTAAATTTTAATTTGATTTTTTTTATTTGTTAACAGACTAGGTAAAGTGTCTTCCATTGTAGAAAATATGATTGGGCATAATTTGATCACAAAACAGACCTCTAAAAATGGAATTCTTGTAAAGAAAGTAATGGTAGCAGAATCTGTCACCATTAAGAGGGAGTGTTACATCTGTATAATAATGGACCGGTTTGTATTTTTCTTTCACACTTTAAAGTAAAAATCTAAGGTGCACTTTACATAATGTTTAAGTCATCATAGTTTAACTATCCACAAAGTCTAGCATTTGGTCAAACCTAATGTTGAATTTTGCCTTTACTGTCTAATAGTTAACATTCTCAGAGCATGATATTTTCTACAAAGCTTTTTGTGCTTATACAAAATATCGAGATTATACACATCCATATTAAAAACATCTAGAATTTCTGAAAACAGTGGAAGTAGAGTTATTCAGAGACTATTCAATTCTGTTTCTGTCCTAAATTAATTTTTTTTTGTCAGAACAAATGAAATTCCAATTTGTTCATTTGATGCCATAATGCTGAGTTATTTTAAGTTATGAAATATATACTTATATTTGATTTATTAAAAACAAATTTAAAATTGATATTACAAAAAAAAATACTTTTAGTAATATTTCATTGTCAAAGACATAAAATTATTGAATGGTTATGTAGATGTTATACTTGACAACCGAAAGGTAGACTTTGTGTTAACTTATATGATTACCTTTTATGTGGCTATTAGGGTTAAAAGTATGTAAAATCAAAAGTAGGTGTCATTATCATGATTAAGCCCTAACATATGCAAAAATTTATTGTAAAATTTGGGCAAAGTATTATATTTTCCTTGTTTAGAAAATAATAAATATTTATACTAACACTCAAACAAGTGTACCTACACTAATTAAATCACCTTCTATTTTCATATCAATAGTCTTTTTAATTTTACTTTAGAGGAGAACATTGTTCAGTCTATCATACTGAATAAGGAGATTTAAATTTAAATTCAATTCTTTTACTCTTAATAAATATAATATAAATATATTTTGTATTTTCATATATAATATACACACACGCACACCTGCCACATGTACACACAACACACATTCAGAAAATATACCACCATGTAAATTTACAAAGTGAAAATTTGTTAACCTTTCAAGAGTGACTATCTTCATTTACTGAAACCCTTCTTGAGGGTAACTTGATATGTTTTAATGCTTTAGTTCAAGTTAGTATTACATAAGACATTATGAAACACAAAAACCAATAATAGGAGAAATCTTAAAAAAAAGAAGTCATAAGTAATATGTTTTCCACTATCGGCTGGCCAGGCCTGTCCTGTTGTAGCTTCGTATGCCTTATAATCTAACTTAAGACTAGGGCAGTCACAACATCCAGTCCCCGGCTGTTAATTTATAAATATGCAAGGGTAAGCCTATATTTCATCAATGATAGATTTTTTGGCAATGCCGGGAATTGAAGCCGGTACCCATAGCTCAGTAGGCAAGCATGCTACCAACTGATCTTAGGTGTCAGATTTACAATTCTAGTGACATACATTATATAATATCCTAATACAAGATGAATAATCTAACCATTTCATTTGTCTTTGCTTTAATTTTATAATGTTTTCTTCATCTTGATATTCTCCAGAAATATCCTTAGACAACACATTAAACACTTTTCACTATCTGATTCACTCCCACTAGTATTATTATTGTCATCCAAAATATTATGAATATCACTGTCATTCACAACAAATTGTGCCAGGTCTTCCATTATGAAACAGCTGACATAAGAACACGGGCAAAAATTATATTTCATATGGCTTAGATATGGCCAAGAGGTGCTGGCTGGAAACTAGCTGAAAACAGACTCGCAAAGTCTCGTCCTTGCCTGCCATTGCTTAAACTCTGCTTAAGCTCGTAGATGTATTAAAAATTACTTGACGACTCATGACGTCACACATGCTGGGGCATGCTTCACAATTGGATGACTACTGACATTACACACACAAGAGAAGTTAAATGAAAAGTGATCAAACATTAATTGGGATATGTTTTATGTTGCTTACCTTAATCAGCATTGTTGAGGGGTTTGGTTAACAGGTTGGTCGGTGACTGATGGCTGGTATAGGTATGTTTGTAACATATTGGAGATGGGGGTAGATGATTGGACAGGAGAGAAAGCAAACTTGAGAATGGAATGTTGTGGGGGTGGGTAAGGAAAGGGTGATCGTATTCTAGTTAATTAAAATAAAAATTTATTTGGAATTTTTGTTTGACAAATCTAAATAATATTTGTAGTCTGTTGGCACTATATTTATTCATTAGCATTTTGACTTGTTTTCAATCAAGGTATATGTTGAGTTTTTCTCAAATATTTGACATGCTGTTATGGTAATGATCAATTCTCTGATGATATGAGTGTGAAATGGTTTAATATATAATTGAATTGGAATTGTCAAAATTAAATTATTATATATTAATTGCCTTCTTCACAATAGTATTTCCTAAAGAGTCCAATAAATGTTTCTATTTTACATATTATGCCCTGTTAAAATCATAATCCTAATCAACGCTAGAAGGATGTAGACTGGAGATGAAATGGGAAGATCCATAATAAGGAGAAAAGGTCAGTGGGCTGTGGTAATAAAATGTTTTATATGTGTGTTATTGTACTACCAACATGTCACATTTATTATATTATTTTAGCTTACACCATGTAGAGCATGAGCCTTTTCCTTTCTAGTTTAAATTCTCCTTTTCTCAACTCATATCTATTATTAGTTTGAACTCTGTAAAGCATGAGCCGTTTCCTTTCTAGTTTATTTCCTTCTAGTTTCAACTTTTATCTAATTTATATTGATTTCTAAATATTATTTTCTAAATGTTTTAAAGCTTAGCAACCACTGTTTCTTACTGAATTTTCCTCCCCTACATTATATTCTACTGCCTATTCTGTATAGCCACATATTCACATAAATGAGTTGGGGGTGAGGAAAGTAGAGTTATAGAATAAATATATTCATAATTATGAGGAGAGAAAGTTGGAAACAATTTAGGAAATTTCACCCCGCTTACATATGGCTGGGATTCAAACCTTGATCTCCCTGTGACCAGGATACCAGACCATATAAGGTTGACACCTTTGTATACATGAGCATAAATCCGGTTGGGTTAAAAATAGTAGCCATTTTATGGTACTGTTTAATTGATTAGAGTTAAGATTCTCTTGGAGAACGCTTAAACACGAGACATAATAACTGCCAGGTTGAGCATAATTTCCTTGTAGATTTTAAGGAGACAAAGTGGGGATTAGGGGAAAGAAGTGTTTGTAGAAATGATTAAATAAGGATTTTGAAAATATTTAAATATTTTTTTTAGCACCGTGTCTTACTACACTTTCAGGCTATACACCTTTGTGTTCTCTTGTTTAGCCCTCATGAATAGTTGAGGTTTTACTCTTACTACAGGATAATTATGATTCATCACAACAATATAAATTTAGAAAATAAACAAGATGATGATAATTAATAGCGGTTTTTTAATTGAATTAAAGGTTCTGTTTTTTCAACCGAGCCTTGAGGAAAATTGGATTTACATTGCTTGAAATAAATCTTATGATGAACAGACCATTACATAACATAACTGAGTAGACTGCATAGGATAAAATATTATTCCTTAAAAGGCAATTATCTAAGATATTTTGGAAAACTTTTATTTTCTTCTAAAGGTACAATTTTAGATTCTTGATATTTGAGAACTAATTTAAAAAATAATTTAATTTCAAACAGTCATTAGTAAAGACATGAGAAAATAAAATGGCTCAAATTAAAATCTTATCTAATTAAAAAAAACTAAAGTCTATAAAACAAATAAACAACATGGCAGGGTGGAGTAATATTAATATAATACTCTTGCAGTCTTATTAACATTGATTGATATAGACAAATTGTTTGCTATCTCTTGATTGTACACACATAGTACAGTAAAAAAACTTCTCAATGTTGTAATTCTTGAGATATTGAAAGTCCATGCCAATAATACACAAACCCCTTTAAGTATTAATAGTAATTATTATAGTTGTGCTATCATTGACAAATGAAGTATTGCCATGAGTCTAGGAAATACTTATTTATTTTATTTATATTTAAAAGCGTCAGGATTTCATACCAAGCAAGTAGATTAAAAAAAAAAAGGATGTACTTGATATACACAAATTAAAATTTATTGTGAGTGTGTGTATATTTTTGTCTCTGACTCAAGAGTATGGGCTTCAATACTGACTAGCTACAATATACATTAATAGTTTTGTTTTAGTATTAGCCTTTCAGCCCAGTGTATTCATATTATAACATCTTAACAACTAGTGTCTCCTCACTGTGATGCTTGGGTTGAGCCTATAGGCGTTTGCACAGTGGCAAATATGCTGTGTGTAGTGCTACAATCACATAGTTTCAAACACCCACCCCACATGTTCATTTTTGCAACACACAAGCACTTGAATTAGAAACTAATTCCCCGAAAGTTGAACAACACAGTATTTACAAATACAAGAGTCTCAGACAAAATCTGTTTACATAACACCAGTCTCTATATTTCCCCCACAAGTATTTTAAGTTTCTTGACGGTTGGTCTGGCTCTAGTCTTTGTTACAGTCTCATTTGACTCTTTCTGGCTCAGATTTCTTTGGTGTGAAGATTCAGAGTTTGAACCCTGGGATCTTGCATCCTCCAACACAGGCTGCAATGGGCTAGTAGACTGTGATTGATTCACAGGTTGACGCATTGCAATTTCCTTCTTTGGGGTATCCAGGACTTTCTTTGGCCTCAGGTGGGAAGAGTTTCTCTGGCTTTCATCATACGATGCAGGCTGCAATGGGCTAGTAGACTGCCATGGAATCACAGGTTTATGCGCTGCAATTTCCCTCGGCGGGGTATCTTGAAACTTTCCTTAACCTCAGGTGAGAAGAGTTTTTCCGATACTCATTACTGTCAGTGTCCCTTATTGTGTATAATCTTGGTTTTGGGAGCACTCTGATTTCTTAACCACATTTCCAGTGATCTTTCCACTATGTGAAGATAGGTTGATCAGTTTTAAGGGGCTTTCTTTCTTTTGCAGAAGCGTCATAGTGAGATTTTGAAACAATCTTGATTTTTTCCATTTTAGTTTTGACATCTTCATCCTGAGCTTTTGGTGGCAGTAGCTCAAAACTAGCAGGAACTTTGTTCCGAAGCATTCAACCCATGAGTAATGGACTTGACGAATAATCAAGTCCTGAGACAGGTGTGGATCGATACTCCTGCATGGCTTGATAAATATGGCCTCCTGAATGTTCCATTTTCTTAATCATCTTTTTTGCAATGCCAATTTCTCGTTCTGAAACATCGTTTGACTTTGGGTAGTTGGGACTTAAAGTTACTATTGTTAAACCCCCAAGATGTGGCAAAAGATTTAAACTCCCTGCTATCAAAGGGGTTGTTGTCACATATAACAACTTCAGGAGTGTCAAGTGTACTGAAGGTTGCTTTTAACTCATCTATGACTTATTTGGAAGTTTTTCCTTGCATTGGTATGATATCCAACCATCTGAAAAAGTAATCTTCAATCACAAGGTATATTCTCCCCTTGTATTCCTCAATATCCATTCCTAACCTTTGAAATGGGAAATTAGGTATGTCAGAGCTGATTAAAGGTGCCTTCACATTATGGTTTTGAAAAGTTTGACAGGTTAAGCAGTCACTTGTGTGTTCAGCTACTTGAGCTATTTTTGGCCAGTATATAATGGCTCTTACACGTGCTACAGTTTTGTTTATTCCCAAGTGAGCTAATGAGTGAACTCTATTGATCATTTCACTTCTTAGGCCAGTAGAAATAACAAGCTTGTCAAAAAATATGAGACCTTCTCTCTCAAACAGGGTGACCTTAAGGCCACAGAGTACCTTCAACTCAGGGGAATTACACTTGATATTGATACCTGTCCATCCTCGTTTGATGAAGTCAGTCAGTAAAATTAAGGTTTCATCTTATGCTGTTGCTTTTTTCAATTTATCAATATCCTCAGAAGGCACAGGTAAATGTTCCTCCAGTGATATGCCATGTAATATCGGGGACAAATCGACTTCTTCAGATCCGCCTTCATCAAGATACGACCTAGGAAGCATATCTGCAATATACATATGAAATCCAGGCAAGTAACTCAATTTTTAATTTATATTTAAACAACTTTAGCTGCATATGTTGAAGACTTGCAGAGTTCTTATGAATTTCTTTATTAATTATTGTAATTAGTAGTTTATGATCTGTATTTGTACAAACATTATTGTGGCGACAAATATATTGGTGAAACCCATTGATCAATTTTTTAATCTTGAGTAAAGCTTGTTTTTACCGCTCAGTCCACCCAAAACTGATTCTTTCTTGAGTAATTCTCGTGGGGGGGCTGTTGCAAAATAATAGCCTGGAATGAACTTATTTAAAAAATGTATAGCACCCAAAATTAATTGCAATTCCTTTAAACTCTTTGGTTCTTTAATTTCAACTATGGATTTTGTTTTAATTGGATCCGATTTTATTCCTTCAGCTGAGTAAATAAGTCCCATGCTATGAACCTCTGAAAGTTTATACTGTAATTTATTTTTGTTAAATTTTATGTTATTTTTTTCTGGCTCTTTGGAGTACTTATTGTAGGTTTTAATCATGTTATTCTTCAGATGCACCTATAACAATTATATCATCAAAAATATCTCAAACTCCTGCTAGACCACCAAACAATTTTACATTTTTCCTCTGAAAGAATTCAGGAAAACTTGAAAGTCCAACTGGCATTCTCAAATACTGGAATCTACCAAAACAAGTGTTAAAACACAAAAAACTGGACCGTTCATCCAACTCGACTCATGGCCCTTGCTATCTTTTCCATTGTTATTATCAACCTCAAAGACTCGACGCAGAAGTTCAAAGTTTGAATAGGTGTTACCACTGAGAATCGAAGAGGAGTCCACATCAGCAATCACAATTTTAATAACTTTATTATAGGAGCAATCCAACAATCCAACACCGACTGGATGGACTGTGAAACCTGCATAAGAATTAATTTTAATGGTAGTCGCCTTAATATTATTAGCAGCATTTATTTTTCTAAACAACATTAGAGGTAAACTGTTAATATCGCTAGCTGGGTCCAATTTAAAATTTACAACATGCTTATTAATCATTAAGGATTCACACTAGCATTTGTCTTGATTTGTTGAAACAATATCTCACCGAACCACGATTTTGTCACAACCAAATATGTCCGCCAAATCTAATGAAGAATCATCAAGGTTTTCAACTTTGTTAACCTATTTCATACGTTGCAGAAAACAACCTATTTTAAAATGATTAGTTTTTTATTTGCAGAGGTAGCATCTTTTTTTCTTATGCTGAAAAATACTTGGGTCCATTTTGAGTTATAATGTAGGGTTATGCACAGTTTCCAATTGGCTTGAAATAAAAGACAAATTGGAACAACACTCATCAAAGATAGCATAAAACAAATTAAAACACGCCTGAATGAAAAAGTAGATAGATTGATGTTCCTATGGTTTATGCAATAGCGGGCAGAAGGGATCCCACGCTTCAGCTCAATAATACAAGAAAAGGTTAGGATAGTATTGGAAAAATTAGGTGAAGAGGGGTGAGGCCTCACTGCTTGTTCTGGCTGGCTGGTTGGTTAAATGGAAAACCAGTCATGGAATCCACCATTTGAAAATGTGTAGGGAGGAATTATCAGCTGATCCAGATGCTGTAAATGTTTTAAAAACTGAATTTTGAAGATTTTATACAAGTTTATACAAAGGACCAAATACAAAACACAGATAAAACTAGCCTTAACTATAAAATGCTACTGAAAAAATTTCTTGCATCACAACATTAAAAATCTGCTTCAAGGAATAAGATTAATAAGCAGAGGAAAACAATTTTAGCGTCTAGTAATACTCCCGGTAATCATCATCTTCCATTGATGTGTATTGAAAAATCAAAAAAATCTAGGATTCATAGTATTAAATCCAATGCCTACCCAGTTTTCTATGGGCATCAAAAATGTGCTTGGATGTCTTGTTACTTATTAACAGAATGGTTGCATCACCAATTTGTTTGTAGTGTGCGCCTATTTTTACAATTGAAATATTTGCCAAGGAAGGTCATATTGTTAGTTGATAATGTGCCCTAACACATTCTACTAATATAAAAAATGATGGAATCATTGTCAATTTTTTGCCTCCTACTGCTACCAGATTGGTACAACCATTGGACTGGGGTTGTTGAATAATACCTAGCACTGTGTCTTACTACCCATTTGGCCCAGGTTGTATGCTTAAGTAGTTACGCTAATGGGTTAGGAATTGAGAAGGTTGAATATAGAGGAAGTGAGCCCACATTTTCATGGAGGGAAATTGGAAAACCATTTAGGAAAAACCACCCCCAGTTCTCTCTAGCGAGATTCAAACCTTGATCTCACCGTCCTCGGCAGTTTAGCTCAACATGAAACTAGCGCGTTAGCTAACTACACAACCAAGGCAGGTGGGGGTGTTGGAGTCTTTCAAAATACATTAAAGTGGATTTTTGTATGATTATATCTTCAGGTCAGCAGTGAATTAAAAAGTGTTTGTTAAATGGAAAAATCAGTAAACATGAAAGATGTTTTGTACTGGTCTGCCCAGTCATGGAAATAATAAAATCTTCAATCCTTGTCAAGTGCTGGAATAAACTTTATGATGGGATTGTGGTCAGTGATAGAATAGAACTGGAAGAAAACTTACAGACTCTTCTAACATAAAAATCTGGTTGTGAAAATTCTTACATAAATGATTTTACTGAATGAGTGAACTCGGAAAACTATGAATTAAATCACGCAGATGATGATGTAGTGGGTATGGTTATGGAGTCATAGGACAGTGATCTAAGGCAGGGGTTGACAGCCTTTTTGATATCACAGGCAGCATGTGTTAAAAAATATTTTGGTGGGCCATATAGATATAAAAAAAAATCTAGCAAAATATTTCAACTTTATATTCCTCACATAGTGATTAAATATAGTCTATTTTTTGAATGACTGGTTTATTTGTTTGCTTTGTTTATAACTTTATTTAAAAAAAAAATCAGACATGTTCGTAAAAATGGACTTTCATAATTTTGTTCTAAATAAAGGTTCTCCCAAACAGGCGTGATATGTTATCTGTATTGCAATATCACAGTACCCTGAGAGGACCCCCACAATGGCGCATCACAATCCTGTTAGAGATTTATTCATTTTAACGTTCCCATAAGACAAATTTGTAATTTTATAGATTCCATGTTACTCTTATATCAAAGCTAATCATTGCTTTTTAAACATTATGTCTCTGCATGAGAGCATATTTCAGTCTCCATCAATTGAAGCAGAACAAATATTTTTTTCTAACATGCTAATATTATGTTATCCTAAACTGACCGCCTACTTTGCCTGCAATATCTCATCCTCAGTTACAGTGACCAAAAGAAATAGCTCCAATGAAGTGAAAGACCCTAATGAAAACATTGTCCTTTGCATTGTTTTGATAGTTTGGGGATATCAGCTTCAATATTTGTTACACTAATTCCCAAAATATTATGAAAATTTTCATCTGCCATGCATGATCTTAGTTTTGATTTTACATATTTCATTCTGGAAAATCTTTTTTCACATATTTATGAACTACCAAATATTGTAATCATTTTTCTTGCAAAAGTTTTCAAATTGGAGAATATAATTTCAGATAGACATTCAATTAAATCAAATAATGTTGGGTAAAACTATTTTTAAGAATAAAATTTAATACTAAATCTGCCATTTCTAACTGTAAATATTCTGGTATTTCTGACAGTTCAATTATCAAAAGGGTTTTCTAATAATTTAATATAATTTTCTTTGTCAGTGATATCTTGAAACCGTAGATTAAAATGTTGCTGTAGTAACCTCAATGAATCAATTAAAAATTGTATCTTGAACTTTTTATTTATTCTTGAAATGTGAGAAATTTGCAAAAAAAAAATCTTCGACTTGCGAAACCACTAATTTTAATTTGAGCTTGAAACTTTTAATATCAGTATATAATGCATTAATCAATTTTCCTTTCCTATGGATACTAAAATCACTCCATTAAAACTTTCAAATATATCAACTAGGAAAGCACGTTCACAAAGCCATTAAAAATTTAATGATTCAGATACCTTTTTACTTTCTCTCTATCTTAATGGTAGAGAAAGTATCGTGATCGTAACAAAAATCGAACTCGAGATTTTGATGAATCTTGACGTTTCATGACTCCCTGAATCCGAAAAAGTGGTTTTTGAATTTCTGTCTGTCTGTACCTCCAACTAGAGCCTAAACTATTTTACCGATTGAGCTAAAACTTGATATCTAGGTTTTTCATAGGGTTGCCCTGAGGGGTTTTTGGAATTGGATATCTACCCCTAAAATTAAGGGTAGTTTACTGAAGGGGAAAAAGTGAAGAAGTCGATTTTCTCAAAATCGGCTCTTAACGATTTTGATTAAATTTCATTTATAAACATTAATAAATATTCCAAACAAAATGGCTACTCTCAATAATTCAGCAAAATGGCTTTAAGGGCTCCGGTCTGATGCGTAAATTAACATTTTTTGTAATATCTCCGAAACTATTTGAGATATGAAATTACTCAGCATTACAAATATGTATATATATCTATAATACAAATATTTTATTCGAAACATATTTTTATAAAATCAATAACTTTCAATCTATAAACAATTATATATATTTTTTAACTTTTTGGATATTAAAGTTTAAGTATTGTGACCATAAAAAAAATCTAACCTGAAATCTTGATGGATGTTGATGTCTCATGACCCCCCGAAACCTAAAAAATAGTCTTTGCAATGCCGTCTGCCTGTGTGTCTATTAAAACTTAAAATTAAGAGTAGTTTTATAAGGGGCGAAAAAGAGAAAAATAGGTTCTCTCAAAATCTGCTCTAACGATTTTGACTAAAAAATTCATATCTAGGCGTTGATTAAAATTATAAATAAACTGGCTATTTTCATTTTCCCATGAAAATGATTTTTAGGGTACTTTAAAGAAGCGTTAATTTCCATATCTCCACAACTATTTGAGATACTAAACAACTTATTATTGCAAAATTGTAGGACTATTAGAAATAAAAAACTTTTATTTGACATATATTTGATAAAATCAACAGTTTCTGAGATATCTGCAAATATATTAATACAATTTTGTGAGCTTAAGTTGTAAAAATATTATACTTAAGTCTTAACGCAATAATTCTCTATTGCCATAGAGTAATTAAATATAAGTAAGTATCTAAAAAAAGTATGTTATTTTTCCTTAAACCTCTTAGGAGAAATGTTTGTAACAGCAATGATCTATCTCCATTTTAGAACCAATAGTCAATATTTACATTTTTTTATTGGTCACAATGTATAAATGAATAATTAAATATCAATGCGATGACTTGAAGATGTGCAACACCTAATAAAATGTTGAAATTTTAACCAGAAATCGAAATTTTAATACTAATTGTTGACCCTTGTAGACCCAATATTAATCTTTTTTTATTGGTCCAAACATACAAATGAGAACATTAATTCTTTAAAAATAAAAATATAAGATTTAAAACAGAAATTTTGACGAATCTTGACGGCAATCTTGCCTTCTTACATTATTCCGTTCAGAAATCTTACGAGTTTATAGAAAGAGAGAGAAAGTCTGTGCAGTGCGTCGTACCATTTATTTCTTTATCATTCAAAAATACATTTCACTTCTTAAATCAGAAAATTGTTTCAAAATTTACTCTCAACTGAGCCATTGTAGTTTGTAATGTCTTCATATTCTGAATCACTCTCATCTAAAAATTCTTTAAATTGAC
Organism: Timema californicum; assembly: GCA_902141385.1. NCBI lineage: Eukaryota > Metazoa > Arthropoda > Insecta > Phasmatodea > Timematidae > Timema > Timema californicum. Next base: position 54,101 of record CABFOW010003486.1, read on the forward strand.
TGTGGTTCCTACCATTTTTGTGGCTAAACCTCACAACTGTTACAACGTCCATTACATTTTCCCAGTTCACAATTTTACTGCACAATGATTGGTCAATGTTGATCAATGATGTTGATCAATGGACCTGCAGCGGCAGTTTATTATGTAATCTTTCCATCTTTTATTAATTAATCCTAAATTACATCAAACCTATACGTTGTGCGCAATCTATTGTAAATTTTATAAGATCTCCCTATTTTAATTGTACCTATTAATGGTATCATTTAGTTGTAAGAAATCATCTTCACCTTTGGTGGTCCCATGAATACTCTTAAGCGTTGCAAGTTTTTCTGTTATTTGAAATTCTATTTCAATTCCTTATATAAAAATCAATACATGGGCAGTATAAGAAGTATCATTACTTTCGTCCAACGCTAATGAAAAAAAATAAATCAAATTTTGAGGATTATTCCTGTAATTTAGTACACAAATTATTATAAATATTTTCTATTCTTATAAATATTGTACGATTAGACAGACTCATGTACTATATAGTCTTACTTTTATCAGGGCACACTTGTTTAACAAGCGCAGGAACATTTTAAAAATAAATTCTCCATACGTAAACAGCTTACCATGTACAGCCATTAATTTAGAAAGTAAAGCGTATAACTCAAATGGGTAGTAAGACGCGGTGCTAAGTATTATTATTATTACTATTAATAATTTAGAAACAAGACGTGTATTAATCACAACTTGTGAATGTGTGGAATGTCAGGCCTCCACTATGGTTTGGAACCCACAATCACCCTACCACTATACATTAGCTTAAGTGTGTATAACTCGAACGGGTAGTAAGGTGTGGTGATGATAATAATAATAATAATAATAATAATGATGATGATGATGATGATGACAACCAAAACAACAACAAACCAACTAAAACACCAACAACAATCCCAATACCACCAACAATACCAACAACAACAACAACAATAATAATAATACATTATTTAGAAAGTAATAACCCCAGCAATATTATCTTCATTAGATTTAAAAAAATATATACTTATTTGCTTAATTAATTGCTTTTTCAAGGAATCTTGTTTTATTTCCTCCCTCCACTCCTCCCTCCCCCCAGCTTTTGATTATTTTTGTTCTCAATAAACCAATATGTATTTCTCGTGGCATATTGGTATATCTCCTTCACATAGTTCTAACACGTTTGTTCAATAAACATTGGTCCAAATGAATCCTTTCACACTGTGGACCACCTTTATTGTTATTGCATGTTGGGCATAATTCACATGTGCCTACCCATTATGTTCTCTATGGCTGAGACATCAACATCACATTGAATAAAGATAAGGAAACCTTTCACTTGGACTACTGTCTATTGCTCTAAGGGAGTAGAGTTGAATGGAGGGAAGGAGTAACATGCTGAGATTAACTATTTATAAGAAGTTTTTGTCTTTTCGGGGTCTAGACAAGGAAACGGCAATATGAGGGGTATCAAACCTCAAGAACATTTAAGTGGTAACTAATCCGAGGAAATGAACCTAAGTGTACATACATACTATACATTTTCTCTAAATGTTTTGATAAACTCATCTTAGGGCCCAGATCCAGCCCGTGGGCCATATGTTGTCAACCGCTGATCAAAGGAATACCAATGAGCAGGACAATGCAACAGATTGCATTCATGTTAAAGCCGACCAGGGACATTTTGGTATAGAAGGGGAAGAGGCTTATCCAGAAGGTGTTTTTCTTATGAAAAGATGGTGTGATAATCTTGCTAGAAAAAAGATGCTCAAAAGAAAATTTCAGACTTTTTTAAGAATAAATGATCAAGTTAGTTTTGTTGTGTATTTAACTTTATTATATTATTGGATTAGTATTTATTTAAATGCTGTATGCACATACATATTTAGGGTGTACTGGATTGGAAATAAAGTAAGGGAGAATAAATGGGTGGGAGTGAGGGTGAGGCAAGGGCTAAGGGAGGAAGTAAAGGGGATCAGTGATAGGATATTGAAATTGAAAATAGGAGTGAATGTCCCAAGCATGGAAATAGTGCAGGTGTACGCCCTACAGGTGGGCTGTACCTCTAAGGAGGAGGACGAGTTTGAGGAAGAGCTGCCAAAACATCTTGGTTGTCAGTCTGCTGTGCTAAGAATTTGTCAGTTTGGTTTACACTCGTGGCTAAGCTAAGCTAGGAAATGGTCCCTCTTTTCCCCCCTTCCAAATTCATTGTTGTTTCTTTCTAGTCTGATCCTGTGAAGTTTAGCTACGGCATTCTCCAGAATGTCTTGTTTAAGCTCAGATGATAGTACTGAGGAAGAAGAGCTGCTGCTGTTAGCAGCTGTTTTAGAAGATGAAATAAAATTATAAGGTGGAGGTTTGACTTGTTCAATTAGTGCTTCCATTTTGATATAAAAACATTTATCAGATATAAAACCTAAATAGAATATTACTTAAATACACATGAAACAAACTGAAAACAAAACTTCAACACTTATTTGATTATTTTCACCAAACCAGCACTGTGTCTTTTCAACACAGAGTCCAAGCTGCGTTATGCGCTTGTGCAACATAAGATGGCTCAAGATGGGAGATGGCAAAATTGCTCGGCCAGGAATTGGAAAAAACATAACGCGGCGTAGCAAGGCATAGCTTAGCTTAGCTTTCTGTGTGAAGCTTAATACCCAAGGATGAGATGCAAAGTGTAGAGGTTGAATGGGAAAGGTTTGAGAAAAGCAGAGAAGGTATGTGGGAGGATAAGTAATAAGAGGAAGTGGAAGGAGACACCCTGGGGGAACGACAGTTTGAAGGAAGCATTATAGGAAAATTATAAAGCACTTAAAAGGAGTTTTAAGAATAGGAATAAGGAAATATAGGAATAATAGAGGGAGAAAAGAAAAGAGTGAAGTTAGTTGTACAGAAAGCCAGGAAAGAGTGGATGCAAAACTGGACAGAAATGGTGGAACGGGCCATGGACGGAAGTAAGACGGTGTTATACAGCCAAGTAAGAAACAGGAGAAGAGAGAAAAGACAAGAAGCTAGAATGATAGATGAATAAGGATGAATGTTGAAGACAGGCGAGGAAGAAAAGGAACTATGGATGAGATATTTTGAGAAAATGTTCAATCCATAGGAGGAAAGGAATGAGAGTGAAACAGAGGAACAGGAAGAAATAGCCTAAGAGGAGGAAAGAGGTCCAACATGGAAAGAGCTGGAGGATTGAGTAAAGAGGATGAAACGAGGAAAAGCACCAGGTGTTGACAAACTTACTTTGGGGATATAAAAGCAGCAGGTGAAGTAGGTATACAATGTTTATATAGGGTGCTGAAAATGGTTTGGAAGGAGAACAGGGTACCAAAATACTGGAAAAGGGAGTTATAATACCTATTTTCAATAAACGAGACAGGAAGAGGTATACAAATTATAGGGGGATAATGCTGATATTCCACTATACAAAAATATATGAGAAGATGCTGGAAAAGAGAATAAAACATAAAATGAAAGGAAGGTGGAGAGAGGAACAGCAATAGACTTGATATTTGCCATACAACAGTTGATGGAAAGAAGGTATGAATATGGAAAAGACTTGGTAATGGTATTTATGGATGTGGAGAGGGCATATGATAGCGTGGATAGAAATAAATATTGGAAAGCGATGAAGGAGGTCGAAGTGGCAAGAAGAGTTGGAATGGTAGTGAAAAGCATGTATGAGGATAATGGGAGTTGTATTAAGATGGGGAGTGGAAGAATGGAGTGAAGCAGCGGAGTGCCCTTTCACTACTATTTTTAATGTTAATGGAAATGGTTATGAACAAAGTTGCAGGAAAACTTGGGGAGGAAAGAATGAAAGCTATGATGTTTGCTGATGACTTGATGGTATGGGGGGAGAAAGAAGAGGAAGTACAGGAACAACTACAAGAATGGAATGAGGAGGTGAAAGAGTTTGGAATTAAATTTAGCATGACAAAATGTGAACTGATATTGACAAAGAGGAGGGTAAGGCCTAATAAAGCTATACATTTGGATGGAATAGAGCTGAGAAAAGTACAGAACGTAAAATATCTTGGAAAAGTGATTGAAGAGAAAGGTGGAAGTAGAGAGGATTTAATGAAAAGAGGTCAGCAGGGATTTGCTATGGTTAAGGGAAGTTCCCTTGAATTGTATGGATGTGTTGTACTTTGTACCCATTGTCGTACATGCAGCAGAAACATGGACATTGACTGTAAGAGAGACGAGGAAAGTGGAGGCCATGGGAATGAAGTTTGTGAAGAGCATGTCACCTGTCATGATGATAAACATGATTACGAATGAAGCTATCCGGGATACAGGATGTACATGATATAGTATAGGAAGCAAGACTGAGATGGTATGGGCATGTAATAAGAATGAAAAAATAGAGGATGCCGTAGAAAATGTTGGAATGGAAGTATTTAGCAAAGAGACTGCAAGGGAGGCCAAAGAAGAGATGGATAGAGCAGAATGGAAGAAATTAAAGGAGGAACATTGGTGAAAAAATAGAGGAAGATGGAGACATTTTACTAAACTGACCCGGTCTCAGGCTGTAAACTGTTGAGTTGTTTTTAGACCTTATTATAACCATTTTGGAACTCTTTAGTATTCTTATAACTTTTTAAAGATGTTATGCCATTTTATTACTTTTGATAATTTTTTAGGGTTTTTAGTCTTTCATTAGTTATTATTAGGATTCTCTTGTCCTTTTTAATTCCCTTTATTACCTTTTTAGTAGGTCTAGAAGGCTTTATAGTACATTGTATAGTTTTAATACTTTTTATAGATTCACAATCTTTTCATGTACCTTTTAATAAGGTTTTATAGCTTTTTTTTAAATCTTTATATTATGTTTGATCATGTTTTTTACTGTTATTTAGTTCCCTTTACACTTTTTTAGTCCTTTTTAGTACCCTTTATACTTCATTAGTTAGTCTTCTTTCTAATTTTAGTCCCCTTGCTACTTTATTAATCTTTTTATTCCACTTTCTACTTTTTTTGGTCTCTTTTATTCCTGTTTGGACCCTTTCATACCTTTTTAGCCCCTTTCATTCCTTTTTAACCCATTTCAGACACTTTCAGACCCATTTAGACCATTTAGACCCTTTTAGACCATTTAGACCCATTTAGACCATTTAGACCATTTAGATCCTTTTAAAGCCTTTTAAACCCTTTTAGACCCTTTTTAATGATCTTTAGTTCCTTTTAATACCCCCCCCCCCCTTTTGTTCT
>CABFOW010003486.1:59489-73370 GCA_902141385.1 Timema californicum
CCCCCCCCCCCCTTTTGTTCTGTTTTACATTTCTTTGGTTCATTTTACTCCTCTTTGGTCCGTTTTACCCTTCTTGGTTCTGTTTATTCTTTTTTGGTCTCTTTTACTCTTACCCGCCTCGGTGGCGTAGTTGGCTAACGCACTAGTCGTGTTGAGCTCGACTGCTGAGGACGGGGAGATTGAGGTTCGAATCTCGGTCGGGTGAACTGGGGGTGGTTTTTTCCTAAATGGTTTTCCACTCTCCCTCCACGCAAATGCGGGTTCACTTCCTCTAATTCAACCTTCCCAATTCCTAACCCATTAGAGTAATTAGTACTTAAAGCGTATAACCTGAACGGGTAGTTAGACGCGGTGCTAAAATCTTTTACTCTTATTTAGCCAATTTTACTCTTCAGCCCATTTTACTCTTCTTCAGCCCATTTTACTCTCCTTTGGCCCTTTTTACTCTCTCAAACTCCCTCTATACTCTCTTTAGCTGCCTTTTTTACTCCTTCTAGCACCCCTTACTCTCTTTAGTTCCTTTTACACTTAAAACTTTTTTTTTAGATCTTTTAAACTCATATTTTTTTCTATATTGTTACCTTTCTCACTATGTTGGACGTCCTAAAGTGTTCAGTTCTGTAATTACTTATTGGTGTACACTTTATGGGTGATGAGGGGGTTAAATGGAAGGGTTGTTATAAAAGGTATATTTGTAAGATTCAGCAAGGACTTTCATAAATATTTAAATTTTTCTTATTATGGTTAGAATAAATACCTATCTTGAACTGTGTTAGGGGTATTTTCCTAAAATATTCTATATTTAGAGTGTTTCAAAGTCACAAGATACACATTAGCTTGATTATTTTAAATTTAGCGAGTTAAAGTAGCACATTTAATATGTACACACTTGATTTAAGAATTAGAAGCCATTAAATAGATTCTAACCAAATTTTATATGGTACACATCTTCTACCCTGAAAAGTATCAAACCTGCCTGCCTTGTTTATACTACGGTGCAGCATATGTAATGGGAATATAATGCATCCAAACAGGGTAAGTATGTAAGCTTTCACCATAACAGAATGTACATGCAAAGGTACATTTATAATTTAATTACTTCATGTTTAATATCAGTATGATTAAGTGGCTAGTGGCACAAACTACTTTTACTTCATGTTTAATATTAGTATGATTAAGTTGCTAGTGGCACAAACTACTTTTACTTCATGTTTAATATTAGTATGATTAAGTTGCTAGTGGCACAAACTACTTTTACTCCATGTTTAATATTAGTATGATTAAGTTGTTAGTGGCACAAACTACTTTTACTTCATGTTTAATATTAATATGATTAAGTTGCTAGTGCTACATACTACTTAAAATATTATTCAAGTCTAATAAGTTAAAAACACTCTTCAAGCCACTTAATTTATACTTGTCAATTTTGGCACATTTCTATATTATTTTAGTCATATACACAATAAAAGCTTAAATATGAAAGAAGCATACTTCGTTGATAAATTTTGGAAAAATATATAATCTAGACATTTTTGAAAGAAACTGATTATTAACACAATTCTTTCTTTAAATATTTTTCTTTATTCATTCAAGCCATAATATGTTGCTGAGAGTTCTCAAACATATTATACATACTTGTTTGAATTATAAATAACAAAGCATTAATATAATTTTAAAAATATATTTACCTTTACTATGAGAAGCTAATAATAACCAAAACAACAGAAAATCAAGTTAAAATAGTGTTTCAAATCCATAAAAAACTATCATAGGTGTCATGGGATCTAAAGCATCAATCATGTAATAGACTTCTTTGTCTGTGGTAGCGAGGTTGAGGTTAAAATGTCTGCTGGATGCATTCATGGTAGCTTTTCAATTTCAAATACATGAAAACTTGCCCATATGGTTATACAATCTAAAATATTAAACTTGCAATAGACTAGGAGTTCAGTGCTAGAGAGGCTGAGGTTAGAATCTTTACTGAAAGCACTAAGAGTAGTGTTCAATATGTGATTTATTGCTGTGATTTTCCCACCCATTCTTTACATTAATGTTCCTCAAATATACTAACCTCTCTCATAGATTAAGACATTAATAATCATGGTGTTATATTTACTAATAAAAAATACCAAAAAGGCTGTGCAATTAATTTTTTTTTTTTCATTAACCTAAGTGGGGTCTAGACTTGAGTGAATAATTTTCCTCAAAAACTGTATTAAGGGTCTTTAGTTTCAAATACACATATTCACTGTTGAAGGAAAATCTAAACATTACAGTATTTAAGTGTTAAATGAAATGAAGATCTAGAATATAGGCATTGGGAATATATAGGAAAAATAGGTCTTTTTGTTTGTGTCTGGGAAAGCACAAAGAATGCCGCAAAATACCAGAGAAAATGGAATAGTTGTGCGATTGGTACATTAAACCACAAGCTAGAACTGTCAGGCCTTTGCGAAAGAGTGAAAGTGAATTAAAAAATTAAGCGTGCTGATTCGAATTCTACCTCTCTTTTTCTCTTTGAAGCACAGGGTTGCATAACAACTGCATGCATTTCCGATCTAGGGCAAATCATTCTGTTTTAAAAATGGAAACCCTAGAAAACACAGGAAATTTTGTAGTAAGAAAATAGTTGTGAGCCTGGTTTGTATATTTGGCTGGTTAATAAGTTTTTAATTGTAATTGTTATGGTTGTTTGATAGGTCTTATTTTTATTCCAATTTTCTAAACTTCTTTTATTAAAAATTGTGTTCTGAAAAATAATTTGTTAAAATAGTATCACATCACAAGCATCTTATATAGCCAACTCTAAGAAAGTTACCTGATATTATAATATTATACAACAATTAGAAATAATTATTGGTTTCTAATTAAACACAGTTAAGTGTATATATATATATATATACACATTCTTTTTTTCAATTTATTTCTACCTTGTATGTTTCTAATGTCTACATCTTATTTTTCACTAGGGAAAACAATGGCCCGGTAATAATTGCTTCTCCTGCAGGAGGTACTGATATTGAAAATGTTGCTACCTCATCTCCTCATCTTATTAAAACTATTCCTGTAGACATTGAACAAGGTGTTACAGATGAAATGTCAAAAAATATAGCAAAGTTTTTAGATTTCAAGGGAAGTTTGATAAAAGAGGTATGTACTATTCTTTCAGACAAATAAATATAATGCAAAATGATTGTTTAAACACATATTAACAAAAAAGTGAAATTCCAAATGCTATTTCAGAGCAAATAATTATCAACAGTATTATATATACAATAAATTTAAAGATTTTTTCCTATTGTAATAATATTTATCAAACCTTATTTTTTTTATACATCCCCAACAAAATTGACTTAGTGACCCACCATCTTGTGTATGTGATGATTATTAAACAAACACATTAATGATCAACAACTTTATATTATTATTATTATTATTATTATTAGCACCGCGTCTTACTACCCGTCCGAGTTATACACACAACTTTATATTAACTTTATGTTCCAGGCTGCAGCACAAATTAAGCAGTTATGGCAGCTATTCTTAAATGTTGATGCTGTGCAGCTGGAAATTAATCCTTTGGTGGAAACTAGTAATGGAGATGTAATTGCTGTAGATGCCAAGATTATTTTTGATGACAATGCAAAATTTCGTCATGAAGATATTTATAGTCTAGAAGATGAGACTGAAAGTGACCCAAAAGAAATTGAAGCAGCAAAGCATAACTTAAATTATATAGCTATGTCAGGAAACATTGGTTGCCTTGGTAAGTAATTTCTTAATGTTTATTTTCAGGTAATTTTTGATTTTTTCAAGACAAAACAAAAAAGCATTGCACACCATTTATTATTAAAATTTACATCATTTGAAATATATTTCTACAAGTCTTATTCTTAACGCTACCATCACCAACCCCCTACTTGTTTTTTTCTTGAATAAATAATATAAAAAGACATAATCCAGATTTGCATAGTTGAAAAACATAGTCATCTCACCCATTATACTGGTATATTTATAGTAATATTATATTGCACTTTTTTAAGTATTTAAAATAAATAATTAAAAGTGTTACTTGTGTATCGCCTTTGTCATTATTATTTTATTTTGCTTGTGGCTCACTATGTTTGCTGAACTATGTAGATTAGCTCACCACTCATGACCTATTGGACCACACTGAACTAGAAACTGGACACTAGTGACTTTAATTTTAGAGTGATGGTAACACTGGGTCAGGATCTCATGGGTTTGAGATGAACTCTCACCCTCATGGTGACTAGTCTTACCCATACGAAAGGCTTCCTGCCCCTGCTTGTAGCTTGTTCTTTGTCCAGAAATCCTTACATATCACCTTCTCATGATGGCCCCTAAGCAACGTCCAGAGAGTTTTACTGAGGGGTGACTAAATCTCTGCAGAGATCATTTGTGGGGGAGTGATTAAGAGGGCTCTGCCTGTGGGATGTTACTCGTCTGAAAGTCCTTACAGAGTGCCTACTCGTGGAGGCCCCTGGGCAATGTCCAGAGGTTTGGTCGCTTGTGTGGGACAGGGGGAGGGGGAAGGGTCCACCAACTCACCACACACTAAGCGCTTGGTAGTTAGTACCTTCGGCGAAAGCTGTTCAGGCCACCTTCACAAGGTCCCCACTGAAAAACTTAGCCTAAAGGCCCATTTTAGGTGATTCTCAATGCTAAGGGCCTGATTTCCTCTGGGCCCCAATGAGGTGACTTAGGTAAAAGCCCTTTTTTGGTTGATTCCTAAGATCGAGTTTTGACTACCAGCAGGAAAATCTAGATTAAAGTCCTCTTTAAGTAAGATTTCTAGGTTGTGTCCTAACTCCCTAATGTGTGCTCCCAGCATACACAGAAGGAGGAGCCATCTCCATTCACTGATGGAAGTTTGGCCATTGGGGGGCTCAAAGGTGTCCACTGATGACAAAGATTGATGGCAGACACGGAGTCATTGATCCATTAATTGCATACTGCATGCATTTTTATGCATGGTTACGCTTGAAGGGGACAGCCATGATCAGTTAGAGGAGCCCTGAGAGAGGTGTTTGTTTCCCAGACACTGGCTGCTGGACCCTATACAGCAAGTGGATTCCACTTTGAAAAGTCTCCAACTTGTATAAGGTGTCAGACTAGAGATGTAACTGCGTTCCTTATGTTCAATTGTAGAGCATATTTATAAAAAGCATTTTAAGCCAAAATTGGATTTTTGTCTTAAAAGTTTTATTTTTGGTATTACTGTAAAAAATCAATAATTATTAATAAAACAATATGTTCTAAATTTTATGATGTTACTGCAGTTGGTAATGATTTCACTTATTATTGTGGTGAGGGGAGGAGGATGTGAGTAATTGCCAGGATAAGCCTGGCTTGACAGGACTAAGCTAGTTATTTATTTTCTTCTATTCAGTATCAATTTTGACCTCCAACGCCATTGCACATACATTTTTCCACTACCTTATTGAGCAAGTACTTATACTTGTTGGATAGCCCAAGTTATAAACTAGGTTTTACCGTTCGCAGTTGAGCCTGACATAAGACTGGATGGTAGACTGGGTAGACTGATGAATTTCTTCAAACTCAGCAGACTTGAGCATTCCACCTTGAAATATATTTCAATTTGCTTCAACAGTCACCTGTTTTTGGGTCATTTGTCTTCAATTGCATCGGGAAGGGGAGGGAACATTTACCAGTTCAATCTTGTTAAATCTTTCTTGCCTTGGCAACAACCCATAGGCCATCCCCATCAATAACAGAACAGCTTGTATGTCTGGTTAATAATTCACACACAATGATGCTTTATCACTTCATTTCTAAATACATTAATGGTTTCATATGGGATGATTTAATTACTATATTAAGACATTTTTTCCTTACAATATTTTATTCATAATGCATCATGGACAGACCTTGGTGTGATAAATGGGACCAGTTTTGTTAGAGAAACATTAGCTTTTTCAATGGGAAATGATAAAGGGCAAAATCTTGCACACAGATACAAGTTTACTAAAAATGAAGTACATATATACTTGATTAATGACCAAATATTACCGTAAGAAAGATTTCAGCCAAAATTACTTAAGAGTATTTTCACTGCCAGCACCATCATTATGAATATACATTTTAGGTATTTTATTACATGGATAAACATTGTTCATATAATTTAAAGAAAATTTGACTTTTACATAAACATGGAATTTAATTTAATTTTCGTTGTAATCATATTATTAGACTTGGTATTTTTACATGGCATTAGTATATGCTTGCCAACTTAGCTAAAAGAGAACTTAAATTTTAAGCAAAGAGACTCGTGTTAAATTTCTGGGACAATTTTTTATTCCTATCTTGTGTATATTCCCATGAATGAATAATTCATCCTCATCTGGTCTGGTTGGAAATTTTGAGATCCAAATCTTGTCTAGGTAAAGTGATTTTTTTTTCTCTGGATGTTTTTTCACTCATTCCATACAAATGCAAGTACATATACTCTAAATTCTACCTTCCTTATTCCTACCCTAACCCTACATATGGACAGCTTGACGTGTAGTAAGAGACAGCTCACACAAAATAATAGCTTATTTTCAAAATTTAGGACCCATTATCTAGGTTTAGTAGGTTTATTTTGGTTGGAGCTCATTAAACAATCTTATATTCTAATTGCAGACTGAATTTTCAACTTAAAACATAATGATTTGGTGGTTAATTCTGTATTATTATCATTTATGATTGCAGTAAATGGTGCTGGTTTAGCTATGGCAACGATGGACATTATTAAATTATATGGTAAAGAACCAGCAAATTTTTTAGATGTTGGTGGAAATGTGAATGAAGAACAGGTTCTTAAGGCTTTCCAAATACTCACATCAGGTTGGTTGATATATGTATCAGGTTTATCATACATACTATCATTGAATTGGGCCAAAGATTTGTGGTTTGAGCTACCAAATAAAACTTGCACTACATTATATCTTGCACTATTATCATCATCATCATCATCATCATCATCATCATCATCATCATCTTCTTCTTCTTCTTCTTACAATGTCCTGTTTAAGTCTACGTAAATTAACCTTTTATAAAATCTAACTTGTTTAAACTTGGTCTATTTTATTGTGTTCATACAGATTCATGTCGTCCATTAATTCCTATCCTTAAGTTTCTCCAGGCAAAGCTTTTGATCAGATAAATTTGTACCAATAGATTGTAAGTTAGCTATTGCAACATTTCTGGAGCTATGGAGTTGTTATGAAAACAAACTAATGTAGAATTCCTACATTCATTTTTACGTTGTTACTTATAATACATTTTATTCAATAATCATACATACACATTTGTCATATCTTAATTATTTACATCAAGAAATGGCCCCTCACATTTGCAAGTTGAAACCACTTAAAAGCAATACATCTATTAAAAGGTAAGGAAGAGCCTGGAGGGCTGAACCAAAATAAAATAAGCGTTTGGGTTATGACCACCACACTTTATATCATTTGCTAGTTTTAGCTTCGACTTTGCTTCTAGTAGCAACACAACACAGAATAAAATCAGCTTGCTTCAACAGTTGGCAACACTTTTACAAAGAATATTACCTTTTAAGAAGTTAGAGGCTAGAAATTAGGTAAATTTATTTCAAGAATGCTGGTATTCATGACTGAACATTATTCATATATTTCTATTTTCCCAAACAGCTGATCACAAGTCACATTATTTGCAAGAAAAATTTAACTTAGCTTAATTTGATAAATCTCTTGCATCATTTTGTTTGCCTACGGTTTGAGATGAAAAAATACTAGGCCTACATTAGTCAATACACACAACATATTTTAGTCAAAAAATCATAGTGTGAAATATGCATTCATATAGCAATGTCACACAGGGACATGAATTAATGAGACATCCAATAAAAAACGTTTTTTGTAATATATATGCTTTATGACACAATGCTTTATTCTTCATATATTTGTGTTGATACTGGTACAAGTGTAATAAATATGTTGTGTGAAGATCTTAGAAAATAAAACTAGTTATTTAAAGTTGATGAAAGGGTTCAAGAACTCCCAAAAATAGTGTTCACACTGAATATTTTCGACAACTTAATGTCAAAACAATGGGCATTTATTATACACAGTCGACCCACTAAGTTAACAATAAAGTGAAAGAGAGGGTGGTTTGGATGGTTAAAAATAGTAAAATGAATCTTTTATTTAAAGGGAATTCTTGAGACTTTGGTTAAGTGATTAAGAATATAAGGATATTATATTTATTTATAATGATTTGTTTGCAATATATTCACTTCAGGTTAACTTGGTCTAACTACTAATTATTGGTTTCGGATAAATTTAGTAAACCTTATATGATTAAAAAACCTAGGCCTAAACCATACCACAAGTAAATATTAAGCTAGGGCCTAATTTGGTTATTTCAAGTCTTGGCTGCAATATTTTATAGGCCTACAACTCACATTAAGGTGGAAAGTAATTACTACTGTATGTACAATTCAGTTTAAATAGGCTCACATTATTAAAGTTTTGTTGAGGCATCTTAAACAGATTAGGCCTACTTTTTTATTGTCTTGTCAACTGGTTTTACCATGTGTTTTACCCAAATAAGGTATATATGATAAACTATTATTATTATTATCACCGCGTCTTACTACCCGTTCAGCTTATACACACTATATATGATAAAGGTTGAGTTATAGAATAAAAGTATTTGGATCTGTGCAGAAGGAGAGTAGGAAAACCTTTAGAAAAAAACCACTCACTCAATATTCCCAGTTAGGATTACAAACCCAACCTCCCCACCACTGGAAAATTAGGCCAGAGAGACTAACATCCCAAATAATATGTTGAAGCCTAACCAACCTCCACCTACTATAAAATTTACAAACAATTAATCTTAATATTGGAATGTCCCAATTATCAATGTGTTGATGGTGAATAATAATGCATTTTTATAGTGTTGTATTTCAAAGAAAATATTATTTTAACATTCAGTGTAAGTGTACTATTCCCACTCTTGGCATACTTTATGATATAGGCCTATTTAAAGTTAGATGATGTGAAAAAAAAAGCACTTTTTGAGATTATTATATTGGGCTAATGAGATGGCAAGCTTAAATCAGGTAACACAAAACGCCTAATAAATTTCAAAACCTCGTAACGCAAACCAAAGGACCAGTAAAATGTCTGTGCAACTTAGTATCATTCTACTAAGACAATATTGATGCTCACAAGGACTTTTCTTTTGCAAAGTGATCGGCCATGATAACTTTTGACACAAAGTCTAGTGTCTCTCTGCTAATGGCGCAAATTCATTTTGTGTCATGGTCATAATAGTCCCGCAGGTATTGAGTAAATTAAACAGCCCTGTCAAATATAAGGAATGTTAGAAATGTTATGAAGTAAATCGTAGACGTGAATGTCCGAATGAACAAAATAACACTTTACTACACAAGACAATATAAATGAAAATAGCACACGACACTACATAACGATCTTCACGGTAACGAGCATCCAGCAAAACAAAGAACACCAAGGAGGTAGGAGGTTGTGTGCGCTTTTGTACCGTCCATGAATGTGGGTATGCGCATGCGCAGATGACGACACTAGTTGTGAGCCGAGACTCGTGAACAAATGTTCTCAGTGTAGCCTGTGGTGTTGTCCTTGCTCAGAGCAATGGACTCCTGACAAGGAATAACATTGACTTACCATCATCTTTGAGGAGAACTGGCAATAATTTCTTAGAAAAATCTTAGTAAAAGAAAAACAAAGGTAGGTGGCCTGGTGGTCTGGGGGTAAGATGTGAGACTTCTGTGCTGGAGCTCCAGGGTTCAATCCTCGGTCCTGGCACATATTTATCTGATTGTCAAACCCTTCCTTCACCTTTGACAAGACGTGTATTAATCACAACTTGGGAATGTCTGGAATGCCAAGCCTTCACCGTGGTTCAGAACCCACGTTAAACTGTAGGTCCTCCATTTCATCTCACAAGCACCCTAACATTACACATTAGCGTAAGTGTGCATAACTCAAACGGGTAGTAAGACGCAGTGCTAATAATAATAATAATAATAATAATAATAATAATAATAATAATAATAATAATAATAATAAATAATAATAATAATGATAATACTAACAACAACAACAATAATAATAATAATAATAATAATAATAATAATAATAACAATAATAATAACAACAATAAAAACAAAGGATGTGAACATAATCTAACCCGGGGCAATTGCCTGGTAGAGTCATGTTATACCAAATGTGCCAAATATACATTTACATGTTTATTGAACTTTAAAAGTATAAGCTAGGAAAGCCACGAGTATTCAATAGTGATACCTGTTTAATTACAGGTGGACATAATTAAAACTGAGAGAATCTGTAAATAATCGCCCATTGTTTTCAAAAGAGAAAATGCAACCACACTTGAATCTTAACAACTGGTTAAAACAATATGGTGAAATGTTTTGAAGTAAATTTTGGTGTTAAATATGATATCCAGAAGGTAGACCTTGAGTTAACTTTATGTTCACTTTTACGAGGACACTAGCACTAGCCTAACATAGTAACATCAAAATTAGTGGTCATTTTCACCAAATCTTATATTAAGCCCTAACAAATGAAATAAAATAACATTGTAAGAATGGGCATAGTGTCTAAATGCATATTGAACATTTTTATTGACTAGTTTCATTGAACATATTGAAAAGAATTAAATTCACTGTATTATAATAATTAGAGCATAAACAATGAGCATTAACATACTAAAGGGTAAATAATCAAGATTAAAAGTGAAAATGCAATAATCTCAACTTAATCCGAATTAATTCTCATTTAAAGTGTGAATAAATATATTCCTTTTGAAAAATGGCATACTAATTAAGTTGGGAAGAATCAAGTTGAAAATTTTAAATGTTGTAGTCTCAACTTACTTTTAATAAATTCTCATTTAAATTGTAAAATTTGTCATATTTAATATTGCGAAGGAATTATGGAAGTCTACTCAAATTATAATAAATTAATTAGTAAGTGACCAAATGGACAGGAATCCATGCTCAAGACGAACAGTGCTGAATACATCAAACTGAACAGTAAATCATTGACCTTGTAATTTTTATCCCCTTTTGTACTTCAGTAACCTTGCCATGACTGACTATTGCTAAATACATATATAGAGAGCTACATTTCAATATGGTATTTCACTGAAAGTATTTAGTTTAAGCTTTAATATTGTTTTTATTACATATCTCAAAGATAAATTTAATAATCATTTACCCATATCAATAGATTTTAAAAACTACAATACCATAATAATAATAATAATAATAATAATAAATGGTTTGCCCTATTGAACTACTCATTTTTCCATTTATTTAACAAATATTAACTATATTTGAAAATGATATAAATTTTAAGTCAATGAATATAATCTGTATTTTCTTCTTTGTAAAGCATGTCTGTAATTTAAAATGTTTGTATATTAATAGATAAGACTAAAAAAAACTTATATTTTAGATGAAAATGTGAAAGCAATTCTTGTGAATGTTTTTGGAGGAATTGTCAACTGTGCAACGATTGCAAATGGAATTGTAAACGCTTCCAAAACTATTCAATTGAGTATACCTTTGATTGTCCGACTAGAAGGTATGATTTATTAATATAATATTTTTTATTAATATCAAATTTTCTTTATTCACTTAAAATCCAAACTAATACAAATTCAAATATGCATGCTAAGAAAAGAGGTTGAGGGTACTACATTTCAACTAACTGTATCGCATTGAAAGAAACTGTAAAACAAAATTTTTAAGAAAAAATATTCCTAGAACTGTTGGTTTGAATCAAAACCTGTCTAAGGTTTACTTAAGTTAAAGTCAAATGTGCCAATTACTTGACTAACCTTACTTATAAATATGGTTATGTTGAAGGTTCAATACACCAGTGGGTGACCTGGTGGTCTAAGGGTAAGGTGTCAGACCTCTGTGCTGGGGTTCCGGGGCTCAATCCTCAGTCTTGCCACAGATTTATCTTATTGCCAAACCCTTCCTTCACCTCTGACAAGACTTGTATTAATCACAACTTGTGAATGTGTGGAATGCCAGGCCTCCACCGTGGTTCGGATTCCACATTAAACTTTATGTCTTCCATTTCATCTCACAATCACCCTACCATTACACATTAGCGGAAGTCTGTATAACCCAAAAGGGTAGTAAGACGCACTGATAATACTACTACTACTATTAATAATAATATCCCATAGATTCTCATTACAAAATATTTAAATACATAATATGAACAAATTAGATTTATTTTGAACTTTAAAAAAATCACCTTTGTTATGGTTTAATTAGAGATAGGTCAAATCCTATATTTCTTAAATATGAATATTGAATCAGAATCCAAAATTTTCCTTCATATCTTGAATCCAAATTTGAATCCTCAAATCTCCAAAAGTACATTTTTGGTTCGTCAAAAAATTGGAAAGTATATTTTAAAAAAGCAAACAAGTTGACACACTTGTAAATAAAATAATAACTTGTTAACAAAATATATTATGTTTGATTACCAGAACTTAATGTCAACCATAAAGGAAACTTCATATTTACAGTAGTGTTTTCATTTCATATTCACTTAGTTAGCCTAGTACTAAATAATTATAACAATGTATAATTAATTTAAATCTTACAAGTTAATTTAATTGGCCTACAGTTACACAATAAGTTATGGCCCATCTACATACAGAAGAGTTATATATTTATTATTCATCTATTTACTTATTTTAATTCTGTGGTTAGTCAAGTTTCACCTAAAGATAAATAAACGGATCTGTTAATTATATTCGAGTAGCCTGGTGGTGGGTTCATATACTAATTGTAGAAATTGAAAATATTTTGTGTAGAACATTAGCATAGTGAATAAAACTTTTTTTTAGAAAGTTTGGCACCACTGAACATTTCTATTTTCTTTATTTGTTTTTTCTATTATGTTTCAAGAACAAAAAGGAGATTAAACAAAAAAAAAAATTCTGTAAACTAATTAATTAAAAGAAAAGGTGATTTTGTTAATTTATTTTTTATATAAATAAAGCTAAATTGTAATTTTTTTCTAATTACATGAATCTATGTAATTCCTAAAAAATTGAATTTTGAGTTCAATCTAAGGCCTCTATATTTGGATTCAATTTTTTTTGCGGGATTCTCGAATCTCTCGAATACCATAGGATATTAGGAATTGGGGATATGAGCGTCCCATCTCTAGTTTTAATAGCATGCCAATGCTAAAAATTTAAACACAAATTTCCTCCAACTTCTATCAAGAGTGCTATAATTGAGACATATGTATCTATTAGACTTTCACAATAATTTGTGATACATTCTCAAATCATACTTCATTTTTATCAGATGTATTTTTCTGTCTGCTGAATATATAACATTTATTTTACATATCTAGTACCGTTATTTATCTTCCTCTTTACAAATACCCTGTGAAGCAATCCTGTTAATAAACAGATTAATGGTCCCCTTGAAAGAGTGTGTGTCAACTTATTTTTCAACTAAGCTTTTCATAAATTTTGCTTGGTTTGTTTAAAGTTTAAAGCTTCCTTTAAATCTTTACACCTTTGTATTAATAACAACTAAAGGGTACAGGGGGAAAATGTGGAAATTCCAATTTTAACTCAAATTGAACTAGTGCTAGTATCTCTTAGACAATCTTGAGACTTTTATAATGTTATATTACAGCGCGAATTGTCAAATTACATTACAGTCTGACTTGGTACAAACTGAGTTCTAATCTCTAATACATGTCATGTCCATAACATTACAAAGACAGTCACAGATAACAAGTCCTTGGGATCACACCTCTG
>CABFOW010003487.1:0-39853 GCA_902141385.1 Timema californicum
TTGGAGCGATTGTAAAGTATGGGGGGATTGTGGCTGTAAGAACTGTGGGGACGACGGCTTGCATGGTGCTTTGGAGCGATTGTAAAGTATGGGGGGATTGTTGCTGGGTTAACTGTGGGAACGACGGCTTGCATGGCGCTTTGGAGCGATTGTAAAGTATGGGGGGATTGTGGCTGGGTGAACTGCTTAGGAAATGTTAACTTTGATAGTGACCAACATTGATAACACTTTAATTTTATTTAGGAGTGGTAATATCTTTACAGATCTACAACTGCAGTTCACATGACTTGACGTAAGAATATATGAGATTAGGTATAGTAATTCTTGCAACTAATGGATATAGTTCCTCCTGCCAAAATACTACTAGACCACACGTTCAACAGGGTTCACTTTGAATAGTAGCTTAAAACTGAACTTAGCTTTGTATTTAAAAAAGTTTTTTCTTTATTAACGTACACAATATAGGCATATGAATGTTTTTTTTTACATTCTTATCTATAAATAATACATTAAACATAATCTTATAATAATATACTTGGAGTTTCTCCCCCATTTAACGAAATATCAGTTTATGGTAGATACTATACAGGTTTTTAAAAAAAGTCATGAACTTGAGGATATTGCATTACTCATTTAAATAAGTAAAAAAAAAATCCTAGTAAATATATATCCGCAAACCAACTCACACAGAAATACAGGTAATTAATATTTTTGTGTTTGTAGTTTAATTTAACTTGCCCCATTTGTAGACATTTAACTTGTATTTATTTACCTACATACACACGAGTCAGTATTGGGCTTTTATTCGATCACCTAGCATAACAACTCAATCGACATTGATCAGAATAACATTACTCTAATTTTTTTTACTGCGGTAGTTGTTTTAAGTGTGTTAGTTGTGTTTTAAGAGGTTATTATAACAGCTTATTATTCTAACGCGAAAATGGTAGACACGCATTTTATGAATAGCCGTGCCAATGGAAATGCTGCTGTCTCATGTCATCTCTATGAGGAAAAGTACCGCGACCACACAATTCCATCTCATACATTATCGGTGAAAATCCACCAACGAATGCGTGAATATTGCTCTTTTCAACTACGTGTTATGGATCATGGGAGTCCCACAAGTGTTTCTACTCCCAATATGGAAGTTCTTGTTTTGAGAAGAGTGGAACAGGATCCAGGAAGTAGTGTAAGAAGTATTGCAGCTATTGAAGATATCAATACACTTCTGGTCTGGATAATACTTCAAGAACAGTTGCTGTGCCCGCACCATATTCAATGAGGGCAGGCTCTTACTCCCCTTGATTATCAAGCAAGCGTTGTGTTTTGCCAATGGCTTCTCGGAAAATTAGTTATAAGCCCAGGATTTGTTGCTGACATTCCTTTTACTGGTCAGGTTGGATTTACTAGAGATGGCTTTGTAAACTTTCACAATAATCATGTATGGGCCAATGCAAATTATCATGACTTTCTCGAATAAAGACAACAACAGCTATATTCAATAAATGTTCATCTGAACATTTTAAGAGACAGAATATTAGGATCCCTCGTTTTGTCGGACAAACTAAATGGCTCAGGCTACCATAATTTTCTCCTGAATGTTTTACCCATTTTACTGGAGGACGTGCCTCGTAGAGGAAGATAACGAATATTGTTTATGTACGGCAGGGCTTCACCGCATTTGTCACCAATTGTCAGACATCACCTCAATGGTACATCTTTTAGAAGATGGGTGTATCAAAGAGGTCCAGTCATATGGCCCCCTCTCACTCCCCTGACCTTAATCCTTTTAATTATTATTTCTTGTACGGGGGCAATTTAAGAGTTTAGTATACTCCTATCCAATAATCGATTTAGCAGACTTACAACAACGAGTTAAAAACGGTTATCAGACGATTAGTATGAAGCCAGCGATATTTCAAAGAGAAGGTAGCATTCTGACTCGAATATTTAAAATGGAAGGAAAACATGTAGAACACCTTTGGTAGTGATGAGCTATTAATGTATGCCATTTAAATCCTAATAACACTTAATTTCGTATCCAATTTATTTTGATAACTGAAATACATTATTGCTTGTATTTCTGTGTAAGTTGGATTGTGGACCTATGCTTACTAGGTTTATTTCACTCATTTTAATGAGCACTACACGATCCAAAAGTTCTGAATCTTTGTTTTAAATAACCTCTATATGTTTTACTCTATCTCCTAAACTACGTATTTAAAAGTAGGCCTAGGGTGAAAACCTTATTTTTAAATACTACTTGTACAAATAGGCCTACATATCGACATATTTGTTACTATTTTGCAGTAAAATACACAGGCTTATTTACATATCATCACAATGTTGTGTTTGAGGCTTATTCAATACAATGTGCATCCAAAGCTAGAATGTATACAAACACGAATGAACAGTTGCAGATAAAATGTATATGAAGTTATAGGATGGTCACCTAAGTTAATACTCATTTTGTTATGTTATATAAACACATTTATTCCAATAAGTATAGGTCCAGTGCACGTCCCGCAGTCCATCAAGGGCCAAACGCACGGTGGAACAGTTCAGTTGTGTCTGGAAATTCATCAGAGGATGCCTGCTAGCGACAATATCTCTATATGGTCAAATATTAAATGATTCAAGGGTTTTATATCTCGTGGTTGAATACCAAGAGTAGTTCTGAAAGATATCGGGTACATATATGCCCTCCCCATTCCTCCTGAAAGGCTACAAGTTTACCTTGCTTAGTTCCACTATGGCGTAGCTTAAAATACAGAGCTATAGGGTATTTAGTCAAGGTAAGTCTGCTATTATCCAGGGTAGACGGACTGTTGGCATATTACTCTGTAAATAAAGTAGGTACCTCTAGCATAGTTAAAATATCCTGATTTAATATGTGGTACACACCCAGATATGAACAAAATACTAAAATAATGTGTCTCTTAGCTAAACGCAAATAATGAGTGGTTTATTTCGACAGTAATTTCTGAAGTCTTACCCAAGTGATAAAAAAAATAGTTTTTACATCGAGGATGTGCCCACACACTTTAAATTCCAAAAGTATTCAAAGGGTAGCTGCAATTTTAGAAAACGGCAATATATTTCGACAGAAATTTATAGAACTCTTCCAAAAAAATAAAAGTATTTACTTCAAGGAATATAATACCATAGTTTACTAATTATCAATAGCAAAGTCACAATTTAAGAAAATTATTCCCTCAGTTCTACTAAAATATTATACATTTTATTTTAAAAAAATCAAAGCCTATATATAGAGTTATTCAAATCTACAGGTAAAACACTATTCAGGTTATAAGTAGGGAAAAGCTAAGTATTTCCAACTAATAAACTTGGAGCTGGTGACAAGAAATGACCGCGCTACGAGACGTCAATGTTGCCGATGTATGCACCTGGGAGGTAGGCAGCACATGCAGCATGCCACGTGACTCAAACAGACGCCATCATCACCACCGAACGTTCACTGCTGTGGACTTTGTGCTGATGATCGACGCCACTCACCAACCGCAAGTGCATCACGTGGAAATACTAAATCTTGTTATCCCCTACAGCCTGCATAACTTTTTACCTGGAGATTTGAGAAATGCCTGTATATATCGAATATTATATGTTGGATGATAATCTATAAATAATTATTTACATTTCTAAAATATAAAGGTAACTGCTGTGAGTTGTCGTTGCATAATCGCCGCATGATGCGTCTATGAGAGAGCTACCCCCAGTCCTCTTGAAATGCAAGCTGTGTCACATAACAACCAGGCGTGTATTCAAAAATTAATTTCAGGGGAAAAGACGACCGACTAATTCATACATCACAAGAGAGTGGACTGCCAGTAACGAGCAGGTTGAGGTTCGAATCTAGAGGGATATGTTTTAGGGATGGTTTTTACTCAACTGTACAATTTTTTTTTAAATCTTACTTTTCCCTCCTTACTTCATCTGTATATAAGTGAATAATTCGAGAGGGTAGCAGGATGCGTTGCACAAATATAACAAAAAATAAGGTAGAGCCTGTACAATATTTTGTCCTGTGGTGCTTGGACTAATATGTCCATGCCATATTGTTAATGATGTCACAGGCCACGTAAATGGCGGATTTCAGCCAGCTACACAAAGCCTAGGATGACATGTTACTCAAAGGACCTCTTGAATGGCATGTAGAATAGTTTACAATAATTTATAAATAATATTATTAGAATCTACGACTCACTAATGGCATGAAGAATAGCTTACAATAATCTGTAGATAATATTATTAGAATTTACGATTCACTAATGGCATTTTTACACATAGGTTATTGGTACCCTTTACCCTCCTCCCCCAAGACCACCCACCCCTCTTGGATACGTGCCCGAGGGCAGGATTACAGTACAGTCTGTCGAATATGTTATATGCCTTTTGGATCCCAGTAGTTGCCAGGAATTGTATCTAAAATGTTTGAATATGCCATAGCTTCATGAGAATCAGAATTTGTTCAAAAACTAAGTAAGCTAAATACCAATTTTGAATGTTTTCAAACAAGAGTAAAATTAATAATAAAAATAAAATCATGAACATATAGAATTAGCATCACATAAAGGGACTGTGGTTGACTGTACTAGATAATTAATAGTTGAGTGATGATTACATTAGGTTTAAGTGAATTCATTGCAAATACGAGCAAGCAATGTTTTTATCTCTCTTTAACTTTACTCACATGCAAAATAAATATTAATTTATTAATTATAATAACGGTTATTTAAATTTAGGGTTTAAAGATGTCGTTACATTTAGTCAATATCCGGATTACGTTAGCATTTAGTAATCGATTAATTATCCTTTCACATATAGTTATTAAGAAGAATATTTCCTCATTTATTAATTGACAAGAATTATTCATTAGAGTGAATTACTCTACATATGTTCATTAAACTGAATTCTTACACATCTAATTATAAACAGTGAATCTTCCACATGTATTGTTATTTTGAATTAATCCATTAAAATTAGTTTTTCGTTATTAGTCATAAACAGGAAAACTTCCATTTTTTTTGGCACCACGTTTTACTACCGGTTCGGGTAATAGGCTTATGTACTAATTACGTTAATGGTGTTAGGGATTAGCAAGGTTACATTTAGAGGAAGTGGATCCGTATTTGCATAGAGGGTGGATGGAAAACCACCCTTAGTATACCCGACCTAAATTTGAACCTCGATCTCCCCGTCATTGTCAGTCTAGTCCACTGCGATAGTTGCGCGTTAGACCTTGCAGCCACCGAAGCGGGTCCCTTGATATCTATTCATCAAAATAAATTGTCCTATGTTTAGTAATTACAATGACTTTTTTCTACAACGATTCATAAAAAAACAAGATCCCGTGTTTAGTTATTAGAATTGATTACTCTGCATTCAGAGAGAATCTCAGTGGAGGGGACCCGCCTCGGTGGCGTAGTTGGCTAACGCGCTTGTCATGTTGAGCTTGACTGCTGAGGACGCGGATATCAAGGTTCGAATCTCGGTTGGGTGAACTGGGGGTGGTTTCTCTTAAATGATCTTCCACTCTTCCTCCGCGCAAATGCGGGTTCACTTCCTCTAATTCAAGCTTCCCAATTCCTAATCCATTAGAGTAATTAGTACTTAAAGCGTATAATCCGAACGGGTAATAAGACGCGGTGCTAAATATTATTATTATTATTATTATTATTATCAGTGGAGGGCCCCAAGATGAAAGTATTTCGTATTGGTGTACTCCCTCTAGGTGTGTATAAAGGTCTAGTGTTTGAATACATGTTGGGATCTAATTATTATTGGACAATATATGAGTGGCTTGAAGCACTCTATGCTGCAGAGGTCCCGTAGGTGCTAGAGCAACTGCTTGATTAAGTGCTCAATAAAGAGAATAAATAAAACCACAATCAACACACGACTTGAGTGCTATTTCTTTTTACAATAGTCATTTAAAGTGAATATTGTTTAAAAAAAATACTTCCTAATAGTCTGTTAGCAATTTACTCACTTTGTAGCCTAGTTCTAAAAGCATCAAATAACACGAAGAAAAAAAATAAAATCATATGATTGCTTTATAACACATTGCCTGTTGTACTATCATCTTCTAGAATAGAAATAATTATCTATTTTATACACAAGGAAACCATTTTACTATCACGTAGAGAGAAAATGGCTTCTTCCTGACCTCACGCTACTGAAGGAAAATAAGTAGATGCAGTGTTAGCAACTTATTATAAAGTGACAGGTTTATCGAAGGGAAATAAATTATGGCCGTCCAACAATGCTGAGAATAAATACATGGAATGACATAATATAACGTACTTTTTCACATATTATATTGTAATTATTAGGAATCACACATTTTACAAATTATTATTATTATTATTAGCACCACGTCTTACTACCCGTTCGGGTTATACGCACTTACGCTAATGTGTAATGGTAGGGTGAATGTGAGATGAAATGAAGGACTTACAGCTTAACGTGGAATCCGAACCACGGTGGAGACCTGGCATTCCTCACATTCACAAGAGGTCTTGTCAGAGGTGAAGGAAGGGTTTGGTAATCAGATAAATCTTTGCCGGGACCGAGGATTGAACCCCGACATAGAAGTTTGACACCTTACCCCTAGACCACCAGGTCACACAATTTTACAAAAACCAGTTATCAGTAAATTACCTAATACTTCCTTAGGTTGTTATATAACCGTAGAAAAACACTCATCATAATTTTGAACAAAATTGTCATAATTTTTTTTTTAATTTCAAATTTTCGAAAATCTCTCTTCAGTAAATTACCCTTGAATTTGTTTTTTCCTTCTGTTTTTCTAACAAAGACCATCTAAACAAAATTGTTAAATCCATTTTATAAAAATCTCAATTTCCAATCGTTAGTAATCAGTTAACTACCCTAATTTTAAAAATGTATCTAAAAACAAGTAGTTAGTACTATTTGTCATATCAAACATTATGTAAAGTTTTTTTTATATATATATATATATATAAAACATTATGTAAAGTTTTTTTATATATCCAATGAACAGTTTAGGCTACAGTCCCGGGTGGAGACAGACATAAAGACGGACAAACCAGGTAATAAAAAATATGTTTATAAGGGCACATATAAAGTCAAAATCTAACATTATCTCAAGGTTGAACATCTTCATGACTACAATACTTTCTCTATATGAGAAATTAAAAACATGGTTTAAGTCCAATACACGATGGCGACATCTGACGTTCTTCTTATCTAAAGATGAAATACCCACACATAAATTCAAAACACACAACATAAATCAATTTCATTTCCATCACATCTTATTTTTTTACCCTAGTGAGGTAGGGATGAGGAAAATATAAAATAGAGGAAATGTACCCACATTTGCTTGGAGGGACAGTAGAGAACCATTAATAATAAACAGCCTCAGCTAGTATTTGAATTCCGACCTCCCGTCACCGGTGGAATGAACTATATGAGCCTTACATTTAGATAACGTTATCATATTACCGGCCCTGGTACAAAAATAAGTAAAATGTTGGCTTTCTGGTGTTCATCAAATTCAAGAAGGAACAAAAACAGAAGAACAAAACCCAAAGAGCAACCAGGGGAGGGGGGTGAATTGGAAACTTTTTATGTGAGAGAATGTTAGATTGGTCACCATCAATTCAACTAAAAGGAATTGTAAGCAGATGTATTGGACATTTCATAGTATAATGTACCAGCCTATTTTTAGTATACGCCATCTCGCTGAACGTTAGCTACGCCGTAAAGTATATCTGAGGTAAAATTAGCTCTTAGGGAACAGGGAGTATGGTTAAGGTTAGTTTAGGTTAGGTTAAATTAGGTTATGTCGGGCTTAATATACCTTGTGAGGGAAATAGTACTGCAAGGTATCAGTGCTCAATACATATTGAGAGGAAAATGTGGGTGGTATTTTAAGGTCATTAACGGGGTTCAGTTCACCTGCGCCCATCTCTATAGCCTGTAGTAATAGATCTAGAACATCTTAAATGGGATTAAATATTTAATTTAATTGATAATTTTTACATATTTATTAATTTAAATATAGTTTTAATTATTTTAATTAGCTAACATAAGCTCATATGTTATAATTTCAGGATCAAGATGGAACTACGCAATGGCTTAAGTTTGTTGCTAATACTTATTTGCACGACCTTACCATGTATAGTGAATACTACCAGTATAAATGTATGTAAGTATAGAACTATGTTAATAATTAATACTTCATTTGACTAATTGAATCTAAAATAAGACTTTTGATGTAATAGTGGGAGTAAAATGATGTATTCTAAACATTATACCATATAATATGTGGTCATTTGTAAGATATTTAATATTTTAACATTACTTGAAGAGTAGAACCGTTACTAGATCTACTTTCAAGTACTCATATAAGATAATGAAATTTGAAGCTGTCACTTTTGATAGATACTATCAATACCTATAAAAACTAAATTTGTAATGATGACTGCAAAATTTCACATTTTCTAAAAGTTTTTTACTACAAAAATTCTACTACAGACAATGTAACTGATGTAACCGTAATATTACAGTCTAGTCTGGACTTACGAGTTGGCCATGTTTGATCAGATTTGGCTATGGCTTGTTCTATAAGAAAACGTGATTTAAAAAAACCCTGTATAAAACTTTATTTTCTAATAATTTGACACATTAATATTTAAATACTCACTACATGCATTTTATAATGTACTAATATTTTATTCAATGTTTTTAAATAATTTTATAATCATAGTAACAAAACCCATTTATTTAAAACAATTTGTTTGTAATGGCAATGTTTAGTTAAGTACAGGCCTACAAATTTTGAATTATTTTGAGCATAGTTTTTATTGTTAAAAACTACTATTAAAATCAACAATTTATAGTTCTGAAACAAACATTGTTAGGGAATTCCCAAAATATTTTCATTGTTACATAAATTAAGTTTTATTGAAGATTTCAAAACTTTTGCAATAAAGTTTTGATAAATTAAGCTAAGGTTGTCTATACAACCACTAAATATTTTGGAAGGTGTACAGTTAATTTCAGAAAAGAAGAGTATTTTTACAACAAAGTATGCTCAAGATAATTAAAAAGTTGCAAATACGCCCTTTACAGCCCATATCCTAACCGATTAACCAGGATATTAGATAAAAGATTACGCTTTAACCAGGAAACGTGGCGAAGTGAGGTTTTAGACATTCGTCATTTGACAAAAGTAAAATTGGGATCTGTTTATTAGGGTTGTGTCCTGATTGTGAGCAGTCCAGATTGCGAACAGGGCAAAATCCGTCCAAATTGCAAACATACCCAAACATGTTATGGCCACCTAAATAATCCAATGTCCAGATCGATAGCAAGTAAAAGAGCAGCTCACGGGAATTCCTACGTGAGGGTGGTGACACGGGTGGAAGGGGCTACTAGCAGCACCCACCGGCCAGCGGGGTTCTCCTTCTGACCAGGTATACCCTAACCTAACATAACATATCCTAACCTAGCCTGTCATAACCTAGCCTAACTTAGCCTGGCATAGCATAATATACCCTAGCCTAACCTTCCCTGGAAATACTCGTGTATGTAATTTAGTTAAATTAAGACTGACAAGTGTAATGATATGGAATAAAAACGACGCCGCGCTTTGGGCGTCAATAGTAATAATATCGGAATAAAAAAGCGCCACTCTTTGGGCGTCAATAATAAAAATATGTGATCAATCGCCCCACTTCGGGCGTCGATTGATACACAACGGATTAATTCCCAGATAAAATATGATGTGATGACTTTAGGTTGTCTTAAGCTCCGTGATCGAGCGCCTATCATCACTGTACGGAAAAGATACCGTTTAATCAGCTGTCTATAGCCCCGTGTTCGAGCACTAATTAAATCGGTATTAATATTATTAAAGAAAGAGAAATATTGTTGGCTGTTATTTCACACACGGTTTATTTTAATTACACCAGTAAATTATTTGCACATATTTCAGTTAAATGTTTGTTATCACTGCACACTTGTGATATTGAAGTGACTTATATTATAATGTGTTGGACTGTGAGCAAGGTCCCGGAGATCGTCCTCCCCATCGTCGTCGTCGTCAAAATGATATTGCTATACTGTAAACTTACGCACTATGGTTTATATATGACATACGCCTTGCATTTTCTCCCTTGGTCAACAAAGTAAAAACTAACCAATAGACAGAGTCCTGGCGACACATTTTGTGAGAGCTAGCTTCTTATTGGTATAAAGAAATGGCGTGTTCTGCCAAATACTATGAACTTTTTCCCTTTAACAGGAAGCAACGCAGTTGATATTTTAACAAGAAAGAAGGTATAAAAAATATATTTTAGGGTGAAGTCCTTTTCACCTCATTCTGAGAAACGCGTGTTTGTTCATGGATGAATCTTAAAAGGATACTCTACCTATATTACTTTAAAGAAAAATTACCTTCATCCATGACTTTTTACATAATTTAGATTAATCCAAATCAATACATTACACAAGACTGAAAAAACGTAACGACTACTAGGGCCCCGTGGGCCACCTCCATTATAAAATCAGGGGTGGGATGGCATAGCGACATGATGTGTCAACAATTTGGATTCCTCTCCATGTATCAACAATCTCATGTTTACAATCTGAACTGTTCGGAATCAGGATACTACCGTTTATCAGGTGTTTTTTTTTCATTTTAAAATAATGATTTTTCCATGTTGTAGTAGTTATTATGTGACAAAACCATTTCACTACAAAAAATCACCCCACACTTTGTTTATTTCCCCTTCCATGCCGCAGTGTTCGTGAATGATATAGAGAACGAGATAGCGAACAATGCTTTCGATGTCGCCTTGAAGTATCTGCAACGCAACACGGATATCGACATCCAGCCTGACGTGACGCGAGTCACTGGAAACAGCACAGACGCGCGGGAGTTCTTGGATCAACGTGAGGATTCTGCTGATATTGTTACTCCACACACACACACACACACACACACACACACACACACACACACACACACACACGTGCGCGCGAGAGAGAGAGAGAGAGAGAGGGAGATGGTTCCCTACTTAACTCAGTAGATAAACTTAAATTTAAATAAGTGGGACTCGTTTTGGTAAGGATGTAGCCGTGTGTTCGGACCATACATAAGTTAAATTAAACGAATTGAAAATGATTTGTTTGGACAAATGTTCTAAAAGGTGTCATTCTTGAAAAATACTAGGATACCGAGGATGGGAATATTGGGGTTCGAAGATGTACTGAAGGTGTTTTTTCTAAATTGTTTCCCATTCTCTCCCTTCATGCAAATGCCGGTACACTCACCCTAAATTCAACTTTTCTCATCCCTAATGCATAACGTGACAGGCAGCATAACCTCCTCGCTTACGATCTTCTGCAGTCAGCTCCAAACCCTCTAATTTAAACCGGGCCACCGGCCTGGTTTCTAGCTTTAGAACGCTGAAACCTCCTTTTTGAGTCAGTTCTTCTAGTCTATTTGTTTATTGATTCATCATAACCATCCTGGTAACATTCTTTATGTCACTCGCCACTCACAACATGAAATGTTTTCCAAACATACCTTCTAAATGAAACCGTTGGTGACATCAATAATAATAATAATATTTCATTGAAATTTTGTTTTATTATTATTATTATTAATGATAATAATTCATTGGAATATTGATTATACTAACATTATTATAATGGTTAGATATTATTAATATGTGTTATTAATATTAGTATTTTACTGAGACGACAGGCTCAAGTATTAATTATTCAAATCTCTGATTGTTAGCCATTATAATATCTGGAAAATAAATATATTAAACCTTTCAAACATTTTTTTCCCTCTCTTTTTAAAAATTAATATTGGATGAAATCACTATTGATTATTTTTACTATCAACATTAGCATAATGTCTAGAATTTTGAGGCAAACATAATGGATTTAGTGACACCCTTTGAGAACCACGGTTCTAGAGGCATTAATTGTTAAAGCATTTTAAAATAACCCAATCGTTGTTGATATATTTTTCCACCCCGGCCCCCCTGATATGTACTAACCGGTAAGTATCTACGGATACATGGTATCTGACCGAGATGAGTGTGTGTTCAGTTTGCAAGGTATATAACGACTCCCTGGAAGAGAAGAAGGCACCGCATGTCGTCATTGACACGACGATAGCCGGGGTACCCTCCGAGGTGGTGAAGGCCTTCACCTCAGCCCTTGGTCTGCCCACATTGTCAGCCTCACATGGTCAAGACGGGGACCTCAGGTAGGGGACGTTTTACTACCTGGCAGGCCTGGCCTTTTAGTTACGTTAAGAGGTTAAGGATACTAGGGGTAGAATTTAGAGGAACTATACCCTCATTTGTGTGGAGCGAGCGTGGGGAGCAATTGAGGAAAATACATACTTGGAGCCATAATGATAAGCTGTACCTATCTCCTTGTTATGCCAATCTCTCAGCTATCCCACATTCATTGAAAAGGATATGTTAGCAAATGCTTGTTATTTGTTTCTCTCTAAAGTTTTAGGATGGAGAGAAATTACAACCAAACCAGTCTAAGAATCTACAAGACCATTATAATATCTGTTCCTTTGTATGGATTTGTAAAATGTAAATTGGGCCTCATCACCAACGGGAGAGCTCAAGTTGATAACACTTGAAAACAAAATCATGATAAAAATATACTGCCCAGTGAAGGAAAATGGTGATGGAGAACCCAAACAAACCGAGAATTATACCAATACTAATAGTTATTGGAGCGGTTAAAGTAGGTTTGGCTTGGGAATGAGCTCAGAAAGAGTATTAATAGAGGTGTTAGGAACATATTTGAAGGGAATATGAAAGGATCACACCCAGAGGGCAGACCCCGAAGGAGACGGGAAGAAGACCTTTAAGAACTCGGTATTGATGATCCAACGGGGATAATAGGTGACTGCAGTACCTGGATGATTATAGTGGGTTAGGTCAAAATACACTCTAAATACTGTAGTCCTGTAAAGACAGATAGGTAAGTGTTAGATATGGCAAGGAGATAGGTATGGCTTATCATTATGATATTTAATAAGTGCAGCCACCAAGTTTTACCAAGATCCCCCAGCCACAACCAAATATCTATTTTACAGTAGCAAGTCTTGCACTCTCAGTCGCAATACATAGAAGTTAAAGGCAATGATTTTCTTCCCATTAATTTTTCTGAGCATGGTTAAAATATTATTTTGATTAAAATTAACAAAATCATAAATTAAATTAATTTTTAAATAAATGGGGCCCTGTACTCATCACAAAAAATTGTTAGGGCATTCAAATCTCGTATATTACGGAGAGCAGAACATGCAGTGCGAATGTAAGAATCTAAAACGGTATTCAGGTATTGACTGGCAAACCCAATGGAAAGAGACCATCGTGAAGTCCTAGAAGCAGCTGGGAGGATAGCATTAGAATGGACCTGAAAGAGATAGGTTGTAATGAGATTGACTGCATAGAACTAGCTGAGGGGGATTGTAACAGAGTAATTGAAGGGCATGGGTTTACAGATCGTTCGAATCACAAAGCTCTAATTAATTAGACTGCTAGATATAATAATCATCATCATCATCATCAGCAGCTTAGGTGGTTCTTTCCCTGTACCCTTGCATGGGCAGTAACAACCACCTTTTCTCCTCCTTCATCTTGGCCATGATGTTCAAGGAGTCCAGTCCTAGGGACGGATACTTCCCCTCCCACACCTTCATCACAGTCCTGGTTTTAGGGCAGCATAATCAAGAACTGCATGACTCCATCATACTGTGTTTTATCAGTTTATCGTCAGCTTAGAGTGTTATTGCAGATGAACAGATGCATGTCCACGTAATGGACTTTGCTTTTGGTTTGTTATTCCTTCATACATCCAGGCAATACCCTTATTCTTCCACACTTATTCCTTCCTTAATCCAGACCATGTCCTTCCAGCCCATTTCCTCACTACTCCATTCAGATTATACGATTTCTTCTAGCCCTAGTCTGTTACAAACTTTAATGAATGAACCTGGTTATAAGTTTAAGAGAGCCGGGGTCGTTTGCATTATAGTTATTAATATGGTAGCTTGGCTAAGCTCGGGGATACACATATCCTGTTTGATGAAAATTACAGTGTAGTAGTTCTCTAAAATATCATAGTTCCATACAATCGATGACTTTTAGAATTACTCTAGAAAATAGAGCCTTTGGATTACACCAAGGAGGATCTCAACATATACAAGAGACTTCTTGAGAAAACGAACCCACGTCAGTTTGTAAACGAACCTTACGGTAGCTTAAAGTCACGTACAGTAGCACGGTATTTACACGTAATTAAACCTGTATTCCCCAAGGAAGAGCTTGAGGGGAAAGAGGATAGAGGAAGAGGGGTTGATTAAACATATTGATATGGTCCTAGTAAACTGCACGGCTTGGTTGGAGAAGGATATTCGGCGCACGCTAACAATATTGTTTTGATCAGCAAAGAATTGCGTGGGACTAGGATAATAATTGATCATATCTGGTTAAAGCTAATGATCATGTTCATCGTCAAGGAGCAGGCTACACACGAACTTCATCGGCCTGCAAAAACTCTTTTTGGAGCGAACGAGTTTAACGCGCTATAACGGGCTAATCTAGTAGAAATGATATCCTTTTTAGATAGAATAAAGGATGTAAGCTCCTTCTTACAGTTATTTACCTTTATTACAAAGGGGCTATCTGGTTAAAATTAGGACACGGAGGAACGTTACCACAGCTATGGTACAAGCTCTTCTCCAATTGACTGCCAACGGCTTACTATCTGTATGTAAACTGTAAATGTATAGTTAAACTTAGTTTTACTATACCGATTTAAAAGCTATTCTGGGAAGGAAGATGATTAAACTTTATTCTACGCAGAGCAATATTACGACTTAGCGTTATGGAACGGTTCAATCGAACATTTAATAACATAATGTAAACAATATTGATGAATAAAGGATCTTAACAATTTATCGATATGATTGATTCTACATTAGACACGTACAACCGAACAGTATATTCAACTATCATTATTATACCTATAGACATTAAGAATGATAATCTTCTACGTACCTACTATCAACCTTCCAAAACAATGTAGTCCTCACAATACATGTTTAAATTATCTGATATTTCTTGTGTCAGTAAGCATAAATATGTTTTAACAAAGAGGCATACCACCAACCGATCGGTGTAACTGTTCAAGAAGTGTAAGGTACTCGTAACAAATTCTAGAACTTTCCTGCTTGAATATATGAGAGGTAAACCGATCACGAGTGTATTCTACGCTAAGGAGCTTAGGAAAACGTTACATTCTGATATTTACCTCGTAGAGAGGATTATCAAACGTGTAGCATATATGACTTACGTCAAATGGTTAGGGTTTGACGCTACACATATTTCCTGGATCTATGCATCTTACATCGTTTGGAGAGAACGAATTCCCCTTCTTGGAGAGGAGGACGTGCAGTTTCATAACAGTAAGCGAGGAGTTTTACAAATATCGCAATGTTTTGCCGGCTAGGACACATGTCGGAGGAAATAAACAATTTTTATTGGAGAGGGATACTTAAGATATAGCATCACAGAAGGTGAACAAACAAGTCATACGGAAACGTGTGATTCTACAACCCACTGGCTAGGATAACATAACCGTGGGATGGGGGAGCAAATCCATACTATAGAGAACTGCGACAATAATTGCATAGTTTTCCACATAATGGGGAGCGATCGGCCTAGGATCATCCGCAAACCATCCGCCGCAAAATCACCTGATCCGAGTCCTGTGCTGATGATGCCGCTGTGTTAGCAGCAGCCGAACTCAGACCCAGTAGCCAACTAGGAGGAAAAGACTCCCGATCATATCACCGAGTTCTAGCAATACGATGGCTGGGATGATGACAGCAATATTTTTAATTAGGGCTAATTCATGCATTTATGTATGTTTAATTAGTCTCAATCTAAAACCCTAAAATAATTTACTTTATTTATTTCACACCAACAATTTTTTCTTTAAAACTTAATTAATCTTGACTATAAATCAATTATATGAAACATAGTCTGGATAGATAAATGACGACTAGACGTGAATAGTTATAGTCTGGATGGAGAAATGAATACTATAGACTACAGAGTATACGTGGATAGGCATAGTTTGGATGGAGAAAGGAAGACTAGACATGGATAGGTGTAGTCTGGATGGATAAATGAAGACTAATCACGGATAGGCATAATCTGGTTAGAACAAGGAAGACTAAGGATGGGAGATATCTTATAATCTGGTTGAAGCAAGGAGGAAGAGTGTTGGAGGACCATGAACTGGAAGGAAAAAGGAAGAAGTGAAGAGGACTAGGAAATTGCCTGGATGGAGGAAGGCAGAACATAACAGAAGCAAGGTCCATCATGCGGGTATCTATTTGAACATGTTCAAGAATAATACAATGATAAAAAGGTATTGTTATGGAGTTCTTGATACTGGTGTCCCGGGACAAAAAGGTGGTTAGGGGAAGGTTCTGTCCTGAGTACTGTAAGAACTGAAGATCATGAGCAAAATGATGTGGGGATGGGGAAATTCGTTCTTGTTCATTTATGGGTGCAGGGCAAGAGCCCCATAAGCTAGTGATGATGATATTTAGCAGCTGAATTAATTAGTTCTTCGTGATAATGGATCCCCATGCCCTTCAGCTGCTGTAGTAATACTACTAGAAGGACTGGACATAATTAGCTCAAGATGGGGATATAGTATAAGTAGGTGTACTGGATAGAGTTAGCTCAAGACAGGGATAGGGTGTAATGAAGTGTACTGATTAGAACTAGCTCAATACAGGGATAGGGTGTAATGAAGTGTACTAGATAGAGCTAGCTCAAGATAGGGATAGGGTGTAATGAGGGGGGGCTGTATAAAACTAGTTCAAGATAGGGATAAGAAGTAATGAGGGGGACTGTATAGAACTAACTAAATATATAGTAGGGATAGAGTGTAATTAAGTGGACTGGATATAACTAGCTCAAGTTACAGATAGAGTGTAATGAGTTGAACAGGATGGAATTAGCTCAAGATAAGGATAGGTGGCGTACTTTTGTAGGTGCGGAAATGAACTTTCGAGCTTCTAGTGCCAATGAAGTAAGTAAGTTAGTAGTAAAAGAGGCCTACCCAAATTTCATTGCCCTAGAACCATACATTCTCTTGGCGACCCAGCCCATAATACACACACAGCTGGGAATCAAACTCAAACACCCAGCTAAACAGATTTATTGAACTTGAAGCCCAGCCCACGTGCCTACTGGTGCGTGTTTTAATATTTCTTTAATTTAACAGTTGTGCACAGCTTCTCTGCAAACATCAGGCTTGCCTGAATATTTATACTGATGAGATATGGACGTGGAAAATATAATTTAGAGGAAGTTTACCTGAATCCACATGGGGGTAAAGGGGGAATCCATTTAGTAATATAAATAAAACCTCAGTAGACCGACATATATTAGAGCCCCAACCATATCCACCACCATAAAAACGGGTTGGACTTGAATGGCACCTATGTCCAAATGTCCCCAGATTGGGGGTAATATAGACTAGTGTATTTTAATAACATTTTAATATACACTTTGTATACCTGTAAAGGTATCATCAAGCGTAACTTGCCTGATTCCACCATAGCGTATTTTATAATATAGGATAGTACTGCTACCTTTCAGGGTAAACAAAAGAGTACATATAGCAATCTCAACGTTAATGTTGCAGACAATGGCGAAATCTGGACGAAGAGAAATCCAAGTTCTTGATACAGATCATGCCACCGG
Source organism: Timema californicum (assembly GCA_902141385.1). Classification (NCBI taxonomy): domain Eukaryota; kingdom Metazoa; phylum Arthropoda; class Insecta; order Phasmatodea; family Timematidae; genus Timema; species Timema californicum. Next base: position 17,853 of record CABFOW010003487.1, read on the forward strand.
CGGATATGTTGCCCGAGGCCATCAGAAGCGTCGTCTACGAGCAGAACATATCAAACGCTGGCGTCCTATTCGACGACTCTGTCGGTGAGTTTAAATTGACAGTTTTCACAGTCGTGCCTCATGGTCCCCACCTACTTGAAGGGAAATATCATCACACCATGATATTTCTTAAGAGAACGGAAGCCCTGAAGCTTCAAAACCACTAAAACAGTCCTCCATTAGCTTATAATTTTCTTTTATGATCCTGTTCAAAAGAATAGCCTTTTGTTTGAGGCAGGATAGATATATGTTTTAACCTATTTCCCAAAACTATTACATTTTACGTGCAACGTAATTGAAAATGAGCTCATTTCCTCTTTTATTGAATATTTAAAAAATTAACATAGCCCAATTTTCATGGAATGAGCCTTATAATTATGACAGCTAGAAAGTTCCTATATCTACCCACGGAAGAAGTGAAATTTAAATAGGGAATACAGCTCAAACCAAACGTAACACTGTTCTCTTTAATCTTTCTACGCTCGTTTTTTCTATGCTGTAACTGGCGTTGAAATTGTAATCATATAGAGAATATATTGATTAATCAAACTTTTATTGCGTTGGTTTTTTAATTGATATATTTGCTATATTGTAAAAGACTGTAACGTTTTTATTTCACTAACCAAGACCTACACAGATTACACTTTGATTAAATTAAAACTTGCACCCGACTCCAACACGTTGTTACGTTCAAACTGACGTATCGTGCTGCTCGTCGATTGCGGTTCAAAGAAACTGTGAATGGTAATGTTAACTAATTATTCTTTATTGGTTTTATTACAAAGATAACGCACAGTTTACTTAATCTTATAACACTACGGATTAATTCCACATATAATATTGCTGTGATAATATTTCGGTTGTCTATAGCTCCGTGGTCGAGCGCCTATCATCACTATATACAGAATGGATACCGTTTAACTAGCTGTTAATTGTTCCGTGGTCGAGCACTAATTAAATCGGTATATTTAATAAAATGAAATAAAGAAAACTATTGATGGCCGTTTATTTCACACACTGTTTATTCAAATGACATCTGTTAATTACTGATACATACTCCAATTAAATGCTTGATATCAATGCACACTTGTGATATTAACGTACATTATTGTATTCTGTGCTAGACTGTGAGAGCCAGTGCTAGTGTGTGGGTAGGTGCTTGGGTGCGTTGCTTGTGTCTTAAACATACGCACAAACGGCTTATATATTACATACCCCTTGCCTCTTGGTCCCTTCGTTAATTGTGTAAAAACTAAATAATAGTCCTGGTGACAGGTGTTGTGAAGGTTTGCTTCTTATTGGTATAGGGAATTGGCGTCTTCACCAAGTACTGCGGAGTTGTTCTTTTAACAGGAAACGCATTTCCAAAAGAAACAACTCACTTTCAAATTGTTCACTTTATAAGCTACAAGCTGTAGAGAAAGTTTTAAAAGGTAATGGTCTGAACACAATAGTTCAGGTAACAGCAATTACAACACCCCCACCCACCCCCCAATTCACCATCTTAGCCCCTTTCAACGAACTTTTTCAGACAGGTAACTAGTCGATGCTATTTAAAAATGATTTATCTAGACAATTTTCAAACAATCACGTGAAAAAAAGGGGCCTTTGTATTACACATTTTCTTTGTTTTTATCACTTGGGACTGCACGTAGCGATCCCCACGCGGAAGTATTCAAGCTCTCCCAATGAGTTCAACCATTTCAACCTGAAGGCTGTAGGTCTGATATATATATATATTTGTCTGTGTCCTTGATACTAAACAACCACACAGTGTTATTTATCTCGTAGAACATTACCCAGATAATCATGTAGAATAAAGTATTTATCACCATTTTCTAATAGTTTTTCAAATAAAAAAACCTTTTTGAAGTATTTAGTGTGTACGTTCAGATCCGATTGATTATATCGGAGTAGTGGTTAAAATGACAGTTCTGGGCCACATTCCTCCCATAAGATTAACTGTGGAAGATCAATTTTAATCTTATGGGGGAGAGGGGGGTGTAGCCCAGAACTGTCATTTTAACCATTACTACTAATGAACACACAACTTATTAACTAACTTGAATATATAACAGACACAACACCCAGTCTCCCGGCCATTAATTCATCACTGGGAAAATGGAAGCCCATATTTCATCACTGATACTTTTTAGGCCATGTCAGTAATTGAGCCCAAAACCTTTATCTCAATAGGCAGAGACGCAATTGACTAAGCTAAGGCCTCCAACATTTCTACAATCTGTCATCAGTAAATTAATTTTAATTTTGGAGCTAGATTTAAATCACGATATAATCTCTAGGCATGATAATAAAACATCTAAATATCAAGTTTGAAGAACCTACCAAATCACTTGGGCTGTAGTCCCAAGTACAGACAAATATAACTATTGTAAAATACCCTATTGTTTATTTTGGGAGCATATGTAACGTCAGGGTGTCACCATGACCTGTATGCTGTAGGTTGGGTATGTTCACGATTACAATACGTTCTCTATGTGAGCAAATAAATACTCCCTATGCCCGTGTGTTGTTACTACGGCAAGACTTTCTGCTGTAAATGGGAGATGTTTAGGTGGCCCTACGCACTGACCCACCCCCACGGTCCAATGTTTCAGTGATGGACCACAAGTACAAGTCCTTACTGCAGAACTTGCCCACCCGCCACGTCATCATCAAGGTGAACGAAAGCATGCCGGTGAAGAAGCAGATCCAGAAGCTCAGGGACCTCGACATATTCAACTTCTTCATCGTGGGACGTCTCAGCACCATCAAGGACGTCTTGGACAACGCCAATATCAACAAGTTCTTCGCACCGCACTTCGCTTGGCACGCCTTCACCCTGGTCTGTTCTTTTAGGGCTGTATTACGGTAGGGATGGGTTCAGTTATTCGGCAATGAGGCCTTTTCTAGAAGGGTTGTTTTGGGGGCTTAAACACCCTCCACAAAAAATATATATATTAATAGGTGCAATTTTATAGTGATGCTATTAGGTAGCGAGGCTATTTCCAGAGGGGTTGTTTTGTGGATTCAATCCTCCCCCCCAAAATATTGATAATTGTGTATTTTTGTATTCCTCCTCAGTTCCTAGAATAGTAAACTTATACATATTTTTAATTGTATTTATTGGATAACGGATTAATTAAGATTATTATGAACAAGGGAAGGAGGGGGGGCGGAGAGGGAAGGGGGTTTTATTGATAAAAATATCGGGAACCACTGGTTTAGAAGAACTGTAAGACAAGTAGATGAAATAGCCTTCCTACTTTTTATTTTATAGTAGGGACTCCGCAACAGGAGGGGATTGAGCCCCCATCCCTTACACAAGTAAAAATGAAAAAGTTGGTACTACAGTATATTTGTAATAAATAATATCCTACGTTTTGAAAAATTATGGGGAATGGGGATTTAAGATGGTTTCAGCGTTATTATGTTAACTTCTTTGAGAGGTGAGGGCTCAATCCCCTCTGGTTGCGGAGTCCCTATTATAAAATAAAAATTACCGTTTTACACTGTTTCATCTACTTGCCTATTGGTTCGTCTAAAACAGTGGTTTCCGATATTTTTATTTAAGTAGGTGACTTGGTGGCCTAGGAGTAAGGTGTCAGACTTATGTGCTTCAGGGTCTGGGGTTCAATCCTCGGTCCTGGCATAGATTTATCTGAATGCCAAACACTTCCTTCACCCCTGACAATACGTGTATTAATCACAACTTGTGAATGTGTTGAATGTCAGGCCTCCACCGTGGTTCGGATCCCACGTTAAACTGTAGGTCCTTCATTTCATCTCACCATCACCCTACATTACACATTAGCTTAAGTCCATACAACCCGAAAGGGTAGTAAGAGGTGGTGCTAATAATAATGATGATGATGATAATAATAATAATAAATATAATAATAAACATCGTTTAACGCAAATGAGGCGTTTAATTCGTCTCAAATTTAGCTAGTCCAATAACCAAATTCAATAACAAATAAATAGTACCTAGCTCCGCACGGACTTTCTTGCTCTATTGTTTAAAAATTAAGATTTTTACTCAAAACTCGTAATACAATCTACACTAGCGATCCCCATAACAAATTGCGCTACACGTACGTAAAAAAGTTTTGGGTCACGGTTTTAAATTTTTGAATTCAATTTTTTTAAATTAACGTCTTCATTTATATATGTATCCAAATAAAAAAATATCGATATTAGTTCCCTAAGGGTCAATACTTTGTATTAAAATGTTGACTTCCGGTTAAAGTTTTCGGCATTTTATTAAGGGATGCACATCTTATGGTTACAGTATTGCTACTAATTTTATCTTTTATAAATTTTGACCAATAAAATATGTAATTATTGACTATTGCGTCTAAAAGTAGAAAGATAGATCATTGCTGTACCAGGAGTGGACCCAGGATGCGGGAATGGGCTCCCCTTCAAGAAATTAAACCACTATTAGTCACTACTAGTTTTATTGTCCCGTAATACTATCTCACTAACCAGATTTCATTTTTCAATTGTTATTGGTAATATTATTAAATGATTAATATACGGTAATTATTATAAGTATTTGAGAATCACATTAAGTATTAAAGTGGGGAAAATAGGCATTAATGAAATTACCCAAATTTAAGTTGCGCACCTCTCGCCTTGTTGCACAAACCTTGTTTATTTTTAAATTTATTTTATCATTTTTTCTATTTCTATTTGAATGATTAATAATAAATAAAGATCTTTAAAATAATTTATTTTTAAATAACGTGCTTTAAACAAAATCTTTGAATAATGCCACACACATAACGTGTTAGTATGTCTTAGTGGTAAAATTTCGATTTAGAATGGAAAATAGGTAGCTATACTATAGAGTGGAATTAAAGTTGGATTGTTCGAAATCTGAATAATTCCATCTATTTTGTCTAATTGAATGAATAGCTAACAAACTATTTATATAATAATTATAATTTTGAAACTTATTTTTCCTTTTAATATTCACTATTTGTTGTTATTCTTATTATTTGCTTATATTTTTTTAATACTAATCACAAATTCCGAATTATACCCATCGTTAGAAGATTATTCTCAAGTTTAGCATTGCACTGAAAAATTACTTAAAGATTTAACTTCAAATGTTGAAGTATTTTTATGTCAAAATTTATTGAGGTGCCTCCCCTACCCCCCCCCCCGCCTACCCAAACCTCTCTTGATGGGAGCACCCGCGTCACCCCCCTTCCCTCCCTCACGAAAATTTTGGATTCATCCCTGTGTTGTACAAATATTTCCCCTAAGAGGTTAAAGGAAAAACATCAACTTCTTGAAAGACTTACTTATCTGCTTACTCTATGGCATTAGAGAATTATTGCGTTTAAACTTAAGTAGTATCGCTTCAAAATAAATTTCACAAACTGGAATGAATATATTTGCCATTAGCTCAGAAACTATTGGATTTATAAAAATATATTTCAAATATAAGTTTTTTATTTTTAATAGTATTAACATTTTACAATGATAAGTTATATAGTATCTTAAATAGTGGTCGAGATATAGCAATTTTTGTTTCTGTAAGGTACCCTAAATTCATTTTCATGGAAAAATGAAAAAATCTGTTTTGATTATAATCCTAATCAACGCTTAGATACAAATTTTAATCAAAATCGTTATAACCGATTTTGAGAAATTTAATTTTTCTCTTTTCATCCTTTGGCAAACAGCTCTTAGTTTTAGGATTAAAAAGACACACAGACAGACGGTGTTGCAAATACAACTTTTTAGGGTTCGGGGGTCATGAGACGTCGACATCCATCAACATTTTGGGTTAGATTTTTTTTACGGTCGCAGTACTTTATTTTTTATGTTCGAAAAGTTTATATATATATATATATATTTGCGTATAGCTTGAAAGTTATTAGTTTCATAAAAGTATGTTTTAAATAAAATATTTGTATTATCAATAGATCTATATATTTGCGATGATAAGTAATTTCATATCTCAAATAGTTTCGGAGATATGATAAAAAAACGAGAATTCAAGCATCAAACTGGAACCCTTAAATTCATTTTGCCGAAATATTGAGATTAGCCGTTTGTTTGGAATATTTATAACTATTTTGTAATTAAATGTAATCAAAATATATAGAGCCAAATTTGAGAAAATTGACTTTGTCTCTTTTTGACCTTTAGTAAACTACCCTTAATTTTAGGGTTAAAAATCAAATTCCAAATACTCTTCGTGGCAACCCTATGAAAACCCTAGATACCAAGGTTTAGTCCGATTGGTAAAATAGTTTAGGCTCTTGTCTGAGGTACAGGCAGGCAGACAGACAGACGTCAATTCTAAAACTACTTTTTCGGATTCGGGGGAGGGGAGGGGGGGGGTCATGAAATGTCAAGATTCATCAGTCTTGATCTCGATTTTTTTTACGGTCCCAATTCTTTCTCTACCTGTAAGATAGCAATAAAGTAATTATAATTAATAACCTAATGTGATAACGTTTTTGTCGTCATAAACCCCTTTCGTTAAAGAATGTGTTTGGGTGTTGTTCACGCGGAGACCAGGAATGGAATGGTATCCAGCTGTTTGTGCCCTCAGGAAGACGATCAGCTTAGGTGCAGCTGTAAGGAAAGCACCGTGATATTCCTCCATCCAGAGCCGGAATCTGAGTGCAAAGACCGTCTGAAGGAGATAGAGGAGACGTACGGACTGGAAGGAAAGCCAGAGATCACGTCGGCCTTCTACTTCGACTTCACACTCAAGGCGTTGCTCGCCATCAAGTTAGCTCGGTTTATTGTTTCATTCTAGCTTGAGTATTGTGAGCTTGGGTCAGTATTATTGTAGTTTTTATAGCATGATATTTATTTCTTTTGGTAAAATAAATCAAATATTGCTTCAGTAGAAACATAAAGTAATTTAGCTTTCTTCCCACGGTGACCTCAACAGTTCTTTAATATCTGATTAGGGTGTTCTAGAATTTGCTGATAACTTTTACTCTTCATTTAAAAGGTTTAGCATGATACTATGTTCATGATAAATATAAAAGAATCTTGAGAATTTTATTTGTAGATAATTAAATTTGATAGTTCTGACGGAGCAATATTTAATTTATTTTGCCGGAAAAAATAATTGTTTGCTATGTAAACTGTAAAAACACCGACCCTTTTTCGTGTTCCCTTTCATCCTAAACACGGATTTTTTTTTATAGGATGAAATGGTTTGACCACCAACATTGATTGAAACTCGCTAAAATGTGTCATTATAGAAATATGTATTATATAATTATTAATTAATTAATTATGAATTTCATCTAAAAAGTTATCAAAAGTTCTCAATAATACTCCCTTATAGATAACTGTATGATTTATCTTACATTACTAACTAAACAGATTAAGAATGTAAATACAATTTAAGGATACAGGAGAAACAGGGGGAAGTCCTATTATAACTCAAATTGAGTTAGTGCTGCCATCTGTTAGAAAATCACGAGATCTTTAAACCTTATATTATGGTTAAAAGGAGTATCTTGAGATCTTTAAACCTTAGATTATGGTTAAAAGGAGTATCTTGAGATCTTTAAACCTTAGATTATGGTTAAAAGGAGTATCTTGAGATCTTTAAACCTTATATTATGGTTAAAAGGAGTATCTTGAGATCTTTAAACCTTAGATCATGGTTAAAAGGAGTATCTTGAGATCTTTAAACCTTAGATTATGGTTAAGAGGTGTATCTGTCATAATTATATTATTTAAAAAAATATATTATTTGCTGGGGCCTTTATGGGGTTAGAGATATAAAAGTTGTTGACCTGGAGAATGTGTGTATTGTGACATTCTCCGATTTTCCCACGTACCCTTCGATTTTAATATTTTGAGGAACTTTTTTTGTGAGGGGAAGGGGAAGGTCAAAATAATTGAAATATTTCTTCAGTAAAATTATATATATATATATATATATATATATTTATTTATTTATTTATTTATTTATTTTAATTTTCTTTAATATCTGCCATGAGCCATTTGATATTTATTTTATTAATTTATCTAGATGTATTTATTTATGCTGGGAAGTTAATATTTTACACCTTGTCTTACATTTAACCTTTTAAATGAAGAAAAAAAGCCCCGTTAAAATTCCATGATGCTCAGATATTAAATAAGTGTCGAAAATGTATATAAAAAATATAAATGTAAAAAATTAAACTAAACGTATTTTTTTACATCCATTATTGTTTCAAGCCTGCGGCTTGGGTCAGTTTTTTATTCAAGCCATATATTTTCCACTAGCGGCTTTCTAAGCCTTTCGTAGTTTCATCTGCCTTTTAATCTAACTCAAGACTAGCACAGGTACAATATACAGTCCCCGATAGTTAATTTATCACGGTGAAAGGGTAAATCCTCATTTCACCAATGATAAATTTCTAGTCCATGCCGGGACTCGAACCCGGGACCCTTTGCCCAGTATGTAGACAGACTACCGACTAAGCTAAGGTTTCGGATCAAACTAATCTTATATACTGAAGTAATATTTGATTTATTTAGGCAATCGAATTTTTTTGTTCACTTCAACTAAAGTTTCTCTTGCGGAAATATCGGCTCTAAAGATTCAAAAACACTAAAACCTCAATCCAAATAAAATATTATCTTATAATCTTACTAAGAACTTGCTTTATTTATACGAGCCATTTACCGGTATTAAAACTGTTTTGTCCCCCCTTCTATATTATGGACATGTTGATATCTTTTAACTTAATTTTGGTGAGAACCATATTTTGAGGTAAGAAATTAATTCCTTTGGTGTATGTAGGAAACGCAAGAAAAGGTATGTTTGCAGATCTTATAGCAAAACTATTTTTGGTCAAAATGAATCCAATACGAGTTCATCAAAAAATAAGTCAAATAAATAATGGAGTTTAATTTCTTTATATGGTGATATCAACGGTGTTTGAATATCTGTCATGAGCATAGTGGCATTAGATGAGAAACATTTTAAACGAAGAGAAAAAATTGTCGTTAAATTCCAGGACGTCCTTGACAAATATTCAAGAATTGTTAATGTCACCACGTGAAGAAAATTAAACTCTATGTTTGTATTATCATTTTAGCTAAAAATATTTGATATAAAAACTGTAAAAACACTTACCTTTTTCGCCTTTCTTAAATCCCTACTTTAAATCAAACGGGATTTCTGGACATCTCAAACACGTATAGGTGCTATGTTAGGTGGCCCCCTTACTTGTTGCAAACTTTCAGAAATCCATCGTTATTTAGTAAGAAGCTTGTCATTTCAAAATAAATTTCACCTAAGAATTGAAGTTGAAAGGTATTTAAATGTCCATATAGATTTAAACATTACAGTTTCCAAGGTTTCTAATTTTGTTTAATTCATGAAAATATCTCATTTTCAAAGATATGCGGAATGTTGCAGCTTTGAGGTAAAAGTAAATTGCTTACAGTATAAATCTAACTTTCCTTAAATAAATAAACTAGAGATGTGTTGAATCCTATATTTCTCGAATCTGAATCTTAAATGTTCTTTTGATTCTCGAATACATATTCGAAGACTCGAATCTTTATAAATGTAGCCAAATCCTTCCTTAACCTCTGACAAGACGTGTAGTGATCACAACTTGTAAATATGTGGAAGGCCAGACCTCCACTGTGGTTCGGATCCCACGTTAAACTGTAGGTCCTCCACTTCATCTCACAATCACCCTACCATTACACATTAGCGTAAGTGCGTATAACATGAACGGGTAGTAAGACGCGGTGCTAATAATAATAATAATAATAATAATAATTTATCAATGTACAATTTTATCTAAAGTAAAAATATCTAAATTAAAAAAAGAGCCTTTTAGTTCTTGAAGCCACTGAAAAATGATGCATTTTGTTTGTAATGTCGATTACGTCATAAACAACAAAGAAAACATATTTTTAGTAAATTTTAATACAAAAATTATGTTATTTTTTTAATGATTTTGTTACCCTACCAACTACACAAGTTTAAAAAAATCCCTTTTAACAATTTTCTTGAATTATTATATTAAGTCAATGTCCTCATTATTGTATTCGTGGTACTTTTTTGAGATTTCATAGAATCTTGAATCTCTTGAATACTATAGGATTCGATGGATTAGAGGAATCAATGATTCAAGAGTCCCATTTCTAAAATAAATATTTTTAAAATCAGTTCATAATATAATTCTAAAGTAATAGATAAATGTGCAAGTAATTTTGAAACCTCAGAACGGTTTTTCACATAAGAGCAAGTGGTGCTCTCAATGATAGGGGAGGGGTGCAACATTTGGACACAGAGGGGGACATGTCCCCCCTCTCAGCACAGAGTGTATCCCCCCACACGAGTCATCTCATCTGTTGAGACGCGCTCTGTATTATTATTATTATTATTATTATTAGCACCGCGTCTTACTACCCGTTCGGGTTATACGCACTTATGCTAATGAGTAATGGTAGGGTGATTGTGAGATGAAATGGAGGACCTACAGTTTAACGTGGAATCCGAACCACGGTGGAGGCCTGGCATTCCCCACATTCACAATGCGCTCTGTAAACACCGCTACAAAGTGCCCTCTCTGTCTTTGTGACGCAGGTCTATGATGGACAAGGGGACCTATCCGAAAGATATGAACTACGTCACGTGTGATGAATACACGGAGGATAACCCCCCCGTCAGGACTGACCTAGACTACAGGACCGCCATTATTGAAGTGAGAGTGATGTACGGTACATAGCTGTAGAAAAGTGGGGTCCAGAGACCACTCACTTGGAAATTAATACCCGCCTTATTAGGGGATTAATATTTAAATAAGTAATTTCTTACAAATTATTTTACTATTCATTTTATATGTCACTAGCCAAATACTAAAATACTAATTAGTTATCATTTTGATATTCACCCACAAGATGCTTTCCCTATAATCTCCTATTGCACATTAACTTTGTCAAAATTTAAAATAATGTATGTTTTGACAAACTACTTACGAGTTAGTGGGTCTGAGAAAAGGAGTAGGCCTATTGTTTTTAACTGTAATATTGTACTTGAGGAATATATAATTTACATTGGCGTATAAAAACAATATCAACATATAATGTCAAAATTTACTCCTCACTACCGCTAAAGAAAAAGTATTATGTTTCCATAGTCTGAGGGATTTCGATAACTACTTTATTAATATTTATATTTTTCTTTCAATATCAATACTTTTTATTCAATACTTTTATTTAAATACTTTAATCAACAAGGGCACTTACAGTCAGTGTATTGGATTGTTATCGAATGAAACAATCATTTGCTTTTAATTAATGCACTTAACTTGGTAATGTTATATTTTTAAACCCACACACTGAAAGCATGATTAAAAGTTTATGCTACTGCGTTTGGGATTGAGCTAGACACAAAACTTAGGCCGTAATTTAAGATATTATAATAATGTTATTATATCATATACTATTATATAAGGTGTGGTAACCATTCTATCATAATTTAAAAGTTTTATTGATTGATTGCTTGAGCGTAGTGAGGTCTTCTTTTAACTCGACCATTTGGCATTTTGTTTGTTTATGTTTTCTTGGATTACTGAAAAATGCGTTTACTAATTTTAACGAAATATGGTAGGAATACTCTTTAAACATTGGCCGAACGTCTTAGGGTGGTGTTATACTATTTAGAAACATAATGTTTTAAATTGGAGTTGTTACACTACTGCAGTGCTGCCTTACTCACCGGAAGCTAACGCATAGTGCTGCGGTGTGAAGAGATAGCAGGGCGACTGGATGGAGGCAATGACAAATTCAGTCAAATGCAGGTGGTCACACACACTATGTGGTTGTGTCGGTATGTTTCCTTTATATATTTATATTAATTTATTATATTCTTTGAAAATGTTTGATATCAACAAATTTATTTAACTTATTCAAGAGAAGCTAGAGCTTTGGGAGAAGGGGTCCAAGGAGTACTTGGACAAAAATGTCCGTGAAAGACACTGGCAGGAGATTGGAGAATACATTCATAATTACAGGGTAGAAATGGTGATTGTTGAGAGCATATACAAATACACCTTGATTATTCTTATGTTAGGTAACAATCACTTTCGAATAACTTTAGGTCTAATAAACATAGTTTATCTGGAAGGTCAACTCAAGTCCCCGTGAAATAATTAGCAAAATATCACTGATCTCCTTTCTTTGTTCGCGTACGCTTGATCCTCAGCCATTCACAGCACCAAAAGGATGAGTTTCAGGATCTTCATAGTTGGTACTATCTCTTTCGCGAGTAAAAATAAGCAAAATACAACTTTCTTTCACTATGTCATCAATGAATTCTGGTTCCAAAATTACAGGTGTATGTATACTCCATTTATTTTACAGTATTTCAAATGTACACTGTACGCCTGCAGTAGTGTCCTTGGCATTTCGGAACCCCACTTCCACTAACGGATCAAAACACTTTTCCCGTAATCATTGCGTGTTACGCTATCGATTAACCTAGTTATACCAGATGGAGATCCCCCCCAGCACTCTCCCCCTTCCACCATTCCCTCCCGCCCCCCAGACATGTTGATTGCTAATTGATTATTGCTAATTGATAGTTGATGATTACTAATTAATTATTGGGGGCATTGGAGTTTATTCTACGAAATCACCTACCGCCCCCTCCCGCCCTGATTGCTAGAGCATTTGCCTCGCAACATCCCTGGCGAGGACTATAAATCTAGAGCAACAGCCTTGGCGGGGACTTCTTACAATCTCCATCAGAGAATTTGAAAACATCCTTGTTATTCGTGCGACAACATGTGGCGGGGTTAGTGGACCTATCTTCGCACTGCTGTGTTTCAAGTCACGTAACCCAAAAAATATCTATAGTAACTTAACTTTCTTACTACCTATACCCAATGACACCTTAGTCACACATTTTTGTATTAGCTGGTGGTTTGTCTTATTCACTTAGTACACCTTCAGCCCCCCAGACATGTTGATTGCTATATTAAAATAAAGCAACATCCCTGGCGAGGACTATTTCTTTTTTAGTTTTGTATCAAACTACATATTTTAAAAATCTAGAGCATTTACCTCTCAACATCTCTGGCGAGTACTACAGGATATATAATCTTACTATCTTTATCAGAGCGTTTAAAAACATCCTTGTTATTCGTGGATACCGCATACAAAGCAAGCGACTATAAATATACCTCTAAATCATTACAGTCGGTCAATATAATTTGTGCTTGCTATAAAGGGGAGCACCCACTTGGTTGTCTATTTATAAGCGTTTGTAGAGCGGTTCAAGATGGACAAGTTACAGCAGCTGGTAAATATTGTTGACGCACGTGCAGACCGTAAAATTGTGTGATCTAACCGTAGATCAAAAGTACTCGGTGGGTACATTAAAATCGGTCAATACAAAGTTCGGGAGACACCTAATAGCCTATCTAGATGGTGAGTTTTGTGTATTTCTACCCTGTCGTTTTGGTACTCTAACAGATGAAGACGTGTGTGAGCTTAATAAAGAAAAATATATATTTATTTGTGCCGGAGTAAAAACCGATTCACCTACCATTGTGAACTTTGAACGCGTTTAAGAGACGCTGCAGTTAACAACAAGAGCAACAACATCGGGCAGCGGAGCAGTTAATACATGTGCATCCTGGATCCTACAAACCATACAGCACGTTTAGCTCTCAGGTACGCTCACCATGTTTAGAACCAGGTATATTAATTTAATGTTTGTGAGTCATACAATTGCGGGGCGTGCCTATATGACTGTAGAGAATATTCACAGTGTGGTGGTGTGTGATAGACATGTAATTTACAAAGTAAAGGAGCGAGGCTACATCGAGTGTTGCGACTCTACCTGTCACACGATAAGAGCGACTGAAGTACTAACATACGCTTGAATTGAGGAGTATTACATGTGTGATATGACTTGCGCTGTGTACAATTTCCACAAGGGGGACGTTGTGATTGTGTTGCCTAGGCTGCCACCACCACCCTTACGAGATCCACACCACCCACCACAGTCCTTCACGACGCCACAGCAACCGCCCCCAGAAACACAGGCGTACCCGCCCCCAGAGTCACAGGCATACCAGCCATCAGAGTCACCTGAGTACCCACCACCAGAATCACCCAAGTACCTGCCACCAGAGTCGTTTACCTACCAGGCATCTGATTCACCAGCGTACCTACCGTCAGAGTCGTCTGCAGAGTCACCCGCATGCCCACCACCAGCGGAGGAGGAAATAAAGTCCAAAGAACCCGTAAATCTCGAGGATTTAACAATGTACAAAACCTATTCAAATGTTAACATTATGGGTGAAACGCCCGACGACTACATACTCGGTATGGGCAGTTTCGGTAACGTCTTCCTTCAAAAGTCTGCCTATTATTTGGATTGTAAGCGATTTAGATCTAAAACACGCTGTATGATATATCTCGGAAGACAAAGTGTGATGTTTAAAAGTGAACTAATAAAATAGTCATGCTCATGTGTTCGTAACACTCTGCTGACGTTATCTGAGCTAGCGGGGACATTTTGAAAAGCGTTAGAGTTTGCGAGTGTTTATTTTTCGCTGCATCTCCAATTACTATTATGCCATTTAAATGCGGTGGGTTCTACTCAAAGCTCTCCAACCTTATTCGACACAAACATCAATGTCATCAAATACCTCCAAATCCTGCTCACCAGGATGCCTGTTGGGACGAGGAGGTATTGTGCAGTGCGTTAGACCTGATCGAGATAGAGGAATACAACCGTGTCGAGTGCTTAAACAAACTTGAGAAAAACAAAAGTTATAACGTTGTGCTATCGGAAGAGACCATCAATGAACTGAATGTTATTGTGCTTGAGTTTGTTGGAAGAGTAAGATTTCCCGGTAAAAATTGTTAAGACATTGTCAATATACGTTCTAGCGCCTCTCAACGTGTCCTGAACTATTTTGGAGGTGGCTCCTACTCATTTTCTAGATATTATATTCTTTCCTGATGTCTTTTATTATGTAAAAGAGTGATTATATGTTTTTCTTTCTATAGCAATTATATAATTACGTGTATTGGTCACAAGACCTAAATAATATTGCTGCCTGTTGTTGTGAATGTTTTAAATAAAACAATTGCTGATTGTCAATAAAAAAACTGACAATAAAATAGTATTATTTTTTAATCCCTAAAATAAGTTGGCTGGATAATCAATGACCGGAAGGAGATGGCAACATTGTTAAGTTACTATAGACTATATATTTTTTTGGGGGGCTACGTGAATTGAAATACAGCAGTGCGAAGATAGGTCCATTAACCGCGTCACATGTTGTCGCACGAATTACAAGGATGTTTTCAAAGTATCTGATGGAGATTGTAAGAAGCCCTCACCAGGGCTGTAGCTCTAGATTTATAGTCCTCGCCAGGGATGTTGCGAGGCAAATGCTCTAGCAATCAGGGCGGGAGGGGCGGTAGGTGTTTTCGTAAAATAAACTCCAACGCCCCCAATAATTAATTAGAAATAATCAATTATAAATTAGCAATCATCAATTAGCAATCAACATTTCTGGGGGGTGAGAGGGGGTTGTGTAACGGGAAGTGGGCTGTAGGCGAGGGGATCTCCATCTGGTATAACTAGGTTAATTGATAGCCTAACACACAATGATTACGTGAAAAGTGTTTTGATCTGTTAGTGGAAGTGGGGTTCCGAAACGCCAGGGACACTACTGCCTGCATCTCGAATGTTAACCTACGTAGTTTATATATATATATATATANGAAGTGAGAATTGCCTCATCAGATGAGTAGACAGTTGAAATGCTTCATCACCCGCCATGACAAATGGCTGCAGAGTTTAATCAATGTTCGGTAAACAATGAGGGGAAGAAAGTTCACCTTCTAGAGTGCAACCTCTTCTCTATCGGACTGTCCAGAAACTTTGTGTTTTAAGAAAAACTGAACCAAGGGAAGCGTGAAGATACAGCACCCAGCAAGAATAATAAATATGTGCATGCAGATGTCCTAACATTCCTGCTTACCACAGTAGATAAAAGAAAACCCCAGGGAAACACACCAAAATATGACAGATAAGAGTAAATTATAGATGATGTACATTCCCTCCTGCAATACTATGAAACCAAAGTGGGTGCCTCTGGTGGCATGAAGCAGAGACCAGTTGTACACGGGCAATTTAACGTCGACACAAAGTTCCTAAGATTGAAGATTTCATAAAGAAACACGTCACCATTCAAATTAAACTTCTGTAGAAACTCGACTATTTTAAAAATGAAGATAATTATCCTGACCAATTGGTTTTGTTTTGCCCTTCTACCTGACTACAAGAAACTGAGTGATGACAAGAAAGTTTATTTTTAACATTATTTTAAACAAATTCTTTTTATATATTCATTGCAAAAATAGCACTGATATACAACAGATTACTTCAGCTAACCATTTATATCCACTAATCCAGAACCAGGAGTTTAATGAACTCACACTTTGTCTCAGGACCTCATACACCCCAAGAAGCCACTCCTGATGCTACTACCATACATACATAAGGGAACGTCAGTTTTCTTCTCTTGTCTTCACAGGACTCTAACAATTCTATTCAAACTAATAGATCTGAGCACTCGTCAGGGTTATATCAGTTCCAGTACACACATTCTTTCATATTTTCTAATATTACCGTATAATGTATTGAATATTCTGCTTGATTTTCGCTAGGGAAAGAATCATGGATCCCACATTCGATTCACGGAATGGTCAAAAAGGTATTGATTGGTGAAATTGATGCTTTCCATTTCGCAGTACTGAAATAATGTCCGAACCACTTGCTGTTAGGTATTTTATATATAATTGAGTTCATTTGTAGACCGTGTGTCGACATTGTCGGTCAATTCATAAAGTGCTCTTTAAATATATAAACAAATTTAAAAGCGTTCAATCTAATTTGGTTGTAATCTCGTATTTGTTAATTTATTAACAGTTTTTACTCTCTTGATTAACATATTTTTGTTCTAAAATAAGTATTTTTGTTGACCTTCTTTGACTTTTTCAATGTTATAAAACAACATTCAATGTAGGCCTAGTTACTGAACTTCATTGTGGTCTTACTAACAAATATTTTTTCATTTATTTATTTTATTTATTTGAGGTGTTTAACGTGCACTTTCTAAGCCAACTGATTATATCAGCACATGACTTATAAATTAACTTAAATTTAAACCAGACAAAACACCCATCTTTGAGCCGTTAATTCATCACTATGAAAGGGTAAATTCACGTTTTACAAATGATAAACCTTTCAGCCATGCCAAGAATCGAACCTGGGACTCTTAGTTCAGTAGACAGAAATGATACTGACTGAGCTAAAGTGTCAGACAGAAAATAATTAAAACTCCAATGAGTATGATGGTATTTTTGATATATTTATGAAAAAATAAAAGTTCCTCAACAGTGTTCCCCCAAGGAATTTTAAAACCCGCTTTAACATCAAATGTTACCAACAAATTGCACCCCTCGTCTCATGGTCTAAGTTGTTAGTCTTACAATAGACAATACTCCTCAGTGAAGGGGAGTTCGAGTTTCGAATCACGAATGGGTTTATTTGAGGTATGTTATTTATCGTATTTTTTTATCTCTCATTCGCGTTAATGTGGGTGCATTTATTCCAACTACTCTCCTGATTAAGTATTTGAGTCTTTGGACTACCTTTGTGGGCTTAAACGTACGAACGAAAAAACAACAGCATAAGTTTGGAATTTAACTTTTACTGTGATAAATTGATGACCGGCGGGCAAGGGCGTGATGTATGTTCTAAAATTTAGCAAGTTTGTAAGTAGTGTGTCTATTTAATCAGTTGGTTGATAAAGTGCACTTTAAACATCTCTTATAAAAATAAAGGTATAATGATTTCAATATTTCTTCAAAAGCTTGATTCACACGCTCATCGAAAACAGATAGCAGACTTCTTGAGTGACTCAGCAGTTCACACGCTGGCAGACGCCATGATGCTTTGTAACACGAATTAGAAACATTTGCGTATCAACATTATTTTATTGATTAAATAGATCATGGAAATATCTTTAAGATAAATTTAACGATGTATGTTTTTAAATTATTGGGTTATATCGTGTAACAAATAAAAAGTAAATGTTACGGAACTCCACACGGACTTTCTCGCTCTATTGTTTAAAAATGGAGATATTTACTAAAAACTAGTAATATATGTGAAACTAAATAATATACACCAGCAAACCCAAGCATAAATTGCACTATACATAGCGTAAAAAAAATTTTAGTCCCAGTTTTAAATTTTATAATTTTATTTTTAAAGAATGTTTTCATTTGTATGTTTGGACCAATAAAAATGATAGATTTTGGGTCGACAATGGTCAACACTTCGTATTAAAATTTTGACTTCCTGTTAAAGTTTTAACATTTTATTAGGTGTTTCACATATTCAAGTCATGGCATTGCTATTAAATTCCTCATTTATAAATTTTGACAAATAAAAAAGGTAAATATTGACTAATGAATCTAAAATGGAGATATATCATTGTTGTACAAACATTTCTCCTAAGAGGTTAAAAGAAAAGTAACAAACTTTTTGAGAGACATACTTATATTTAATTACTCTATGGCATTGGAGAATTATTGCGTTAAAACTTTATTATATCTCTACAACTAAAGCTCACAAA
The DNA here is from genome assembly GCA_902141385.1 of Timema californicum. Classification (NCBI taxonomy): domain Eukaryota; kingdom Metazoa; phylum Arthropoda; class Insecta; order Phasmatodea; family Timematidae; genus Timema; species Timema californicum. The sequence continues at coordinate 36,566 of CABFOW010003487.1, forward strand.
ATTGTATTAATACATTTGCCGATATTTCTGAAACGGTTGGTTTAATAAAAATATATTTCAGATTAAAGTTTTTGATTTTTAATATTCCTACAATTTTGCAATGATAAGTTATTTAATATCTCAAATAGTTGTGAATATACGGAAGTTTCTGCTTCTGTACAAGTACCCTAAAATTCATTTTCATAGAAAAATAGAAATAACTATTTTATTTATAACCTTAATCAACGCCTAGATACGAATTTGAATCAAAATCTTTGAGCCGATTTTGAGAAAATTGTTTTTTTTTTTCGATTTTTATTAATCTATTCTTAATTTTAGGGATAAAAACACACACAGCATTTCAAAAACTACTTTTTAGGGTTTGGGGCGTAATGAGACGTCGACATCCATCAACATTTCGGGTTAGATTTTTTTTTTACGGTAGCAATACTGTACCTTTAGTGTTCAAAAATTAATATATATATAATTGCGTATATCTTGAAAGTTATTGGCTTTATATAACTATGTTTCAAATAAAAGATTTGTAATATAAATAGACCTACATATTTGTAATGATAAGTAGTTTCATATCTCAAAGAGTTACGGAGATATGATAAATAATAAAAATTTACACATCAGAACGGAACCCTTAAAGTCATTTTGCCGAAATATTGAAAGTATCTATTTTGTTTGGAATATTTATTAATGTTCATAAATGAAATTTAATCAAAATCGTTAGAACCGATTTTGAGTATATCGGTTTTTTCTCTTTTTATCTTTCAGTAAACTATCCTTAATTTTAAGGTTAGATATATATTTATATATAAATATATATATTTACTTTACGTATTTCTACCTGTGAGCCCAACACCTTAGCTCAGTCAGCAGTTTGCCTGCCCACTGAGCTAAGGGTCCGGGTTTGATTTCTGGCATGGCCTAAAAAGCATTATTGGTAATAAATGGTGATAAATATATAGAGTAAAATATATAGAGTAAAAGGAAGTACTACATGGATCAAGCGTTGATCAGAACTTGGTGGGAGGAATAAGGTGGATTGTCCAACTCGCGTTACAATAGTAATTATGAGGCTAAAACTATTTATTAAATCCTAATTATGCTCCAGAGCAATTTAGATCCGCAAGTTGTGATAACAATCACTATTGGGCTTATTTCTCCATCGCTACGTCATTGGTTTATTACTAAGACATTCACATCTGGAAATACATGTTTATTTTACCTTTTTCTGATCAATCATTTTGAAACTGTAAAATTACACTACTAACTTTTGAGATTCCTTGATGTATAATTATATAAAATCACAATGACTAATAATTAGATAATGTATATTGCAAAAAATTATAAACTTATAAGAAACAACCAAAAGAACAAGGTTAAAACTCCATCAATATTTCATACTAAAAACAAAAACATTATCTCGCTACTACAGTTATATTAGCCCCTAATTCCCCACCCTCCCAACCCTACTTCAACCGTGCTTACTCTGAAATGGTGGTAAATATGCTTGCCCAATGCATGATAATATGTATGTGCCTAGAATGCATAAACATAATCAAATTTCTATTTAATTATTGCATAGTTTAAATCTTGATCTTTATATGATTATTTTACAAATATTATTTGAATTTATTTTATTTATTTGAGCTATGCTAGCTTAGTAAATAAAATCATTGTGATATTGATTCTTGAATATTTGTTCAATAGTTGGCACACTGTTTTTCTTGCGATAAGTATTCAGAAGGCCCTGTGTTCTAAACACTCTAGTTCATTGGCCAATGTTTGTTGGCGAGGGGCAAGGGGGAGTGTTGCAATCCCATAAATATTGGTCAAGTTCATTAGAACTTCTCTAGCTTTGCCTGCTGTTTTCAAGCACTAGGTCCTGAACTTAATAAGCTGGGTACTGGGTAGGTAGAAGACCCTTTTGGAGGAATAATTACTTAAAATATAATATTCTTGAATTATGAACAATATTAGTTTACAAATTAATAATACATAGATACATTATACAAGTATATTTATTGACAATTTAAACATTAATATTTCCACAATTTCCACTAACAACATTAACTTTAGAAATTAGTCCATATAACCACGGGTAGGCGGCGCAGGACTAGCATACCCAGAGAATACACCACTGCAGATTTTTTATCACTCAGACCTTATAAAGCTGAAAATAATTTAAGTTGCGCCAAGGGGACAACGCGAATGGCGCGATTGATTTGGAGAACATCACGTGACCACGTTTCAGCTTGTGTTTTCCGGTGAACATGTGAATCCACTTCAAATATATTTGATCAAAAGCGGGTCAATCCAAGATTAATATTCACAACCAGATCAAGATGGTGGTTTGTTCGTCCCTTTCAGGTGGAGGAAGCCCCGTCGTACGCCCCGTGGACAGGTTTGGAAGAAGGGAATGGTCACGCCTTCATGCAGTTCAGGCTCCAGGTGGACAGGGTGTTCATCTCCAACAGTCAGGGCACTGGGGCGGATGACGTGGGTTTCTGGCAGTCCGGGCTGGAGGAGCCGATACAAGTGAAGGACGTCGGCCCTCTCCTCAACCATTCCGCCATCACCTTCTACCGCATCGTCACCGTCGTCGTGAGTATCACACTAGATTCAGTGGCGCACCAACGAGTTTCTTTTGGGGAGGAAACTATTATTTTAATATTTATTTTCAAATTAGGAATTTTTGTCGCACTTTTTATGTGTTGGTATAAAAGTAAGTCTGGTCTTGATATGAAGTATATGGCTTTATTTAATTTAAGAACACACTTAGGTTTATATTTCCATAATTTTATCCCATTTAAAAAGGGACGGCTTAATTTCATCCCCGTTGCAGCAAAAACCTTTCATCATGTACGATGGCGTGGATGAAAAGGGTAAGAAGAAGTTCAAGGGCTATTGCATCGACCTGATCAACGAGATCCGCAATCTTTCTCAATTCGAGTACGAGATCTTTGAGGCCCCGGACAAGAGGTTCGGCAACATGGACGAGAATGGACGTTGGGACGGCATGATCAAGGAGCTTGTCGAGAAGGTACGTTCTTTAACCGGCCGTTACAGATACGGAGTGTCGTTTTTTATACACCCTGAAACAATGGGTTATTAACTAAAGTGCTAAATCTAGGTTTCATCACCGCCAAACGTGGGATAATATAATCAAGATTGTTATTTCTTACTCTCACTTGCATATAGGCTCAGATCTAAAGGAGGGCGACAGGGGATAACATTCCCGGAACTCCACAAACTTACTTATGAATCTAAGAATAATATATATATATATATATATAT